>VZRZ01006169.1:1700-84511 GCA_013398175.1 Climacteris rufus | reverse complement strand
GGTAAATTTTTTTTTTTTTTTTTTTTTTGCTACAGTATCAGTTAAGTAGCCTCACTGTTAAGAGAGTATTTACCAACTTTATTAACTTAGGTGAGCTAAGCCTGCAGTGATGTGGATGGCAAATATCTTCAGACTTCATGAACTGTCCCTTCCTAAGCTGCTTTGGAGAAATCACACAGTTGGGAGATTTCCACCCAAAGGGTTATCTCCACCCACACTTAAGAAATCATCCCCTACTGCTTTGATGACTCACTTTGAATTAGACTCCAGAAATGCAGGTTTCCTAATAATTCATTTAACAAGAAGGGAGTTTGTGTTGAGGGGAAAGACCTGTTCGTTGGGTTTTTTTTTCAATATTCCCTTTATAGACAGCCTGTGGGTTTGTGGCACCTCACCATGCAGAACCTAACAAATAGAATGTGATGGGACCCATTCCAGGCTCTGTTGGGGCTGCTGCTCAGCCACCCATCCCTGTTCCTTCTCACAGCTGCATGTGTATGCAAAGCCCAGGGTGCTGCCAAGATGGCACCAAAAGGGTTGTGTTGCAGAGCAGTCACTCTTGCCATTAAAAGTCACTGTGGTAGAGACCCCACATTTAGTTGCAATGGCACTCTCCTGCCAGAGGAACTAGTCAATAGTATCCCTACTATTTCTGATAGGGCCTGGCAGGAGTCATCACCAGAAAACTGGCTAAACACCTAGGATATCTGGTGACAAAAGGTGAATTTTAGATGGCTGCAGTGGACAAAGACTTCTGCCCTGAGAAAATCCCTTCTACCACTGTCTCACCTCTTTGAGGAACTTTCTGCTTTTACAGGACTGTTTTTTGATGACCTGTCTTGCTTTGTTTTCCTGCACCTACCACTTAATCTCTTTATCTTCATCATGAGGTCTCCCTAGTTTTGTAGAAGAATTGTAATGGATTCCTAAAATGGTCACTCTAACAAATAGGCACTAATGTCATGCCAAAACGCCATCCAATGTGGTGTGTAGGTATGTAGAAAACAGCTGTGTCTGCTTAGATTTCACACATTTCTCAGAGTTCTAGAGAGAGCAAAACCACACCAGTGTCCAGGGCAGCATCCTATGGAGGGAACATTGTACAGGAGACAGCAAGTTCTGAGGGTAAATGAAAACAAAGTTAAACAACATTCTGAATTGAAAAGGCATGAAAAAACTGCTATGGCTGTCAGTAAGGGAGAGAACAGGGCAAAACAAGATGAAAACATTGTCCTGAGAAAACAAAAGTTTTACAAACAGAGAGAGAATTATAAACTCTAATATATTATAGCTCACTCCAAAGCTGAAATACTTCTACCAAGAACACATTTAGGTAAAGGCATCAGTTCTGAGGGAAAGAAGAGTATTCCCAAGTATAATGGCACCTGATGGTTCTGACCAGCTGCATTGCCCAAGCAGCAGAGAACCCTTCTGCGGAAATCTCTACCCTCAAAACCATTGAGTACAGCAGCAACTCTTGCAAACACACACAAAAAAAAGAAATAAAAAAGAAACAACTCCTGCCTATTTGACTGAAAGATGAAAAATACACAGAACATGGCTAATTTGGAGAGAATTTAAATAATACATAAGGGACCTGTTAGCATTTGTAGGCAAAATGAAAGAATCAGAACAGTTACAGACTGAGGCTGAATGGATCTTAAAACACATGTGGCAAACAGCAGTTTCATTGTGGGTTCCTACTAAAGCAGCCAGTGAGCTGCAATTGCAGAGTGATACCTGCACAGGAGGGACAGAGGGTTCAAGCAGAAAACACAGTTCCCTCTGCTAGTGTGTCTTTAGTGCAGGAAACAGCCCCAAATTGCTAATAGCTGTTAGTCCTACAGCAAAGCCTCCAGAAATCAAAGTTACAGACACATGCAGGCAACTGCAAGAAGTTTGACACTTCTTTACAACAGCAACAAAATGGATTTTCTGACTCTCCAGGTGAGTATTTGCAGGTTAATAGTTTAGAATCTCTAAACTGTTTAATTTGGAGGAAATAAGTGAAGTATTATTTTACCCTCTTTCTTTATAAGTGGAAGAAATAGTACTGAAAATAGAGTTATAGACAGGAACATTTTGCAACAGGATTATCACAGACTACTTAAAAAGGTGAATTTGAGGAAAACCTCAAGATTTTAAAGGCCCTCACTGCAGAACTGCTGATTTCCCTGAGTGGCAATAGTGACAACAAGTAATACACACTACTACTCTCAGCCATTTGGTGATAAGGTCATGGTGCACTCAGTGGAAAATGGCTGAGACACATTTGGCAGCACCAACAAAGCAAGAAATGTGTCCAGGCTACACCATATTATAACTCCAACCCAAACCAGAAATAAACTAAACTGCTGTATGAGGCAGTGGAGATATTTCAGGATGGCAGTAAAGGGCAGGAAAGCAGAAATTTGCTTCAGAAGAGAGCAATCCCTATATTTTACAAGAGCACAAAATGTGCCTGTGGAGCCTGTGATCAGGAAACTCTTCTAGCCACCGCTGACACTAGAAGAGATTACACACCCCATGTCCTTATCAACCCTTCTTTATCTCTCTCTTGTTCCCCCTCTTCTCTCTGTTCTTCCTCTTTCACAGCTCTGTACTTATTCTGGTTCTGTAGAAAGAGACAGATAGGAAAAATTTTAAAAATATTACATTAAGCAAAGTGCAGCCCCTCTTTAGAGAAGTAAGGATGGAAAGGCAGGTAATTAAGCAGTATGTCAACAAAATTCACTGCCTTATCCAGTAGTACCCATGGCCACCTATTGCACCACCTACTACTGATTAATTCATAAGTATCATTGGATTATTTTGCAGAACCAGACTGGGGACAGACAAATATTTTTCAGACAACTCAGCTGTTATAACTGAGAGATGGCATTTACTCATAGCTGGAGCAGGGTGGATGACAAATAGGAACATCATCCAAAACATCTGACCATCTCCAATAGTGCATAGAAGTGGGTACTGTCCTTCTGAACTAACTGTAGGTAATGGATTGCCTTGTTTGTGGCTGTACAGAAAGAATAGGACTGTGTATGTCTAAAGGGATTGAAGGGTTGCTCAGTGCTGCCATATGAAGTCCAACTATGATACAAGAGATATTCTTACTGCCTAGCAGCTTGCATTTCTACAGGGTCAGCACTGTTCAAAATTATCATCAGGTGGGGATTAGAAACAGGAATGAGAATTGTGTTAAGAGAAGCAAGTACTGCTATCTGTACATTTGGGTACATTTGTTCATTGCTATGTCATCAGGCATCAGTGGGACATTTCACCTGCAAGAGTGGGACCCCCTATTTCTCCATTCCTTTGTTTTTCTTTTTACTTTAATCACAACTATATAAAACATATATAAAAATATGTAAATCCAGTTCAAATATGGAGGAACAAGCAAGAAACTACACAGTGTGTCATGGACCAGTCTTTTGACTAACTTGCTTAGAGATGCTGCTCCTACCCCCTCCCCCAGAGGAGAATCTGTTTGCCCTGAATGCTGGTACAGACTGTCTCCTACTAAGTTGACAGCCAAGCCCAGCAGTCTCTGCTGAAGGATATTATTCCATGTTCTGTTACTCCTAATGCAGGGCTGACTTCAAGTCTGTTTTTACTTAAACACAAGATGACTAAGTGTTTACCAAAGCCAGCTGTTGTTCATAGGATAGCTGGATAATTTTATGATGGTCCTTTTCTAATAAATCAAACACAGAGAGAGGAGGTAATGACAAGCTAACATATGTATGCTATCTCATAAAACAAACAAAATATAAACAACATAATATCATCAGCATGATTCCAGACATGCTCATGCTGCCTTTCCTAAGCCCACATGCTAGACAAGTTCCTACCAAGTCCACTCAACATCGCCAAGAGTCTGCCTAAACAAAAATGAATCAGTCAGGGGTTTACAAATGTAGCTGCTGTCGGAAAAAGAGACTCTACTTGCTCCTCTCTTTCCTGGGTCCTTGTAAGTAGACCATCTCTGTTTCCATCACATTCAAGTCCCCTCACCTCTATTTCTATATATTTTGTAGCTCTGAACTCTCCATGGGGCACCTGCATCTCTGCCATCCTGGCTCCCCCTCTGACCTGCCAGGAGCACAAGCTCCTCCTGTTCTGGTACACCCACTGGCTCCCACAAACTCACCAGCAAAGCCTGCAAGGTCCCCTCCTTTCCCCGACCCTGCATTTCCATTGCAGAGAGCTTTGCACCTACTCCTGGTACCCAGGAGCTGCCAGTTCATTAACATGCCAGGCCTGAACCAGTTTATGTTTGTAAATAGTGTAGATGAATATGTACTTTCACCGAGACAGGTATCACTATCACAAACTGCAGTGATGCTAGCATTACAGACATGACCTGTGGGTCTCACTTCTATGGGGATTCTAAAATAGATGTTTTCATTGATGTTTTGAAAAGTTAATGATGTCCTAAACTCAGATGCTCAAAATAACTAATCTTTTCTTATCAAAGTAATGGTACAAAACAAGAGAACTTCTCTCTTGTTGAAACTTCTTTTTTTGAAACAACTCCAGCCTGATGTTCAAGAAGGGCCCTAACGACTAATTTTGTTGTCAGTCTTCTCTGGCAAGGATGCAATTTTTCCCTTCAGTTAATGATGCTCTGGAAACAAGGATGCACAATTTAGATATTTACATAGCGGCAGATCAGCCAGTTCAGCTGACAGAGCTTTACAAGATGCTCCTCCGCTGCTACTCAGCACTGACTGCTATTTTTATAGTTTCCTTTGATAGCTCAAATGCTTCTTGTCTATCTAAGAAGTGGGGTTGCCTAAGAGCAACCAAGCTGAAAAGCACACAGTTTGCTGACCAGGCCATTCTCAGTAATCTTGGGTGCAGTGCTTCTTTTTTCAAGGACTGCCATTTCCAATAATACCTTCACATGACGTTTTTCCTACTCAAAATCTTCAGAAAAACAAACTCAAGAACTATTCTTTAAATGAACCAAAGAGTAAAGCCTATATGTGACTTCTCGGGAGAAAAGAAAATAAAGCAAAACAGAACAAAATATGAAAGGCAACCTTTTTTGTTTACTGTGGGTTAATTAAATACCAACACATTTTGTCAGAAGAAACACCTTAATTTTCTTTACCAAACAAAGAATACCCAAACTGCCTTACAAGACCCTATTATAGTCAATGGAGTCTTTAAAGAGATTTTTGGTGTGTTTTAATTTGAATTTTAAAGAACACGATGAAACTCCCATTATGGTGGCACAGGCATTTTTTACCCAGGGAAGTTTACACAAGCCACAGCTCCAGTTACAGTAACTCTACCTTAGATCCCAGTTTAGAAGTCCCCTAGTCCTCACCAACAGAGAGAAATACCAGATCAGAACAGCACACTTCAGATGTTCTTTGAAATAAAGGACAAACATATGTACATGCCCTGACCCAAGGAGGCTTTTTACCAGTTTCACTCATGTCTAGACCCCAGTGCACACAACAGGACTGCTGCAACTTGATTCCCCCAGATAATTACAAATTCAGAAAAGATCACTGTAAAATTCATGGCCAGGGTCCAAGACTCCTGAATTCTGTGTCAATCTTTGTTATGTTCTTTGTTGTTATGTTGTTATGTTTTATAGCTGCAAAGATAATTAGAAAAAAATGACATCTGTATAACAAGTAGATTTTCTGAACCTTTTCCACTGAAACTTGCTCAGATTGTTCTTATGTTTTCACTTTTAGAGCACATTGGTTTTCCTCTTAAATGTCAACAAAACAATGTTGAAAAAGCTGAGCATATATAGCAGATCATATCCGTAGCTTGCAATGATTCCTGACAAGATGAAACAAACCTGGGCTCACCTTTTCATTTTTCTTCTTAAGCAGGTCACCAGCTGTTGTCTCCGAGAAAACGTGCATCCTAAAGCGATGTCCAGCTCCTGCCTTGCAAACTTTACGTTTTTGAACATGATGCTTTACACTTGAATTATGAATTATTAATGCTTTCACCTTCTCAACCAGAGGCCCTACAAGTTTCTGTAGTCCAGAAACACTTTGTTCAAGTCCATCTAGTCTTTTAACCTGCTGCTCTGCTTTCCTGTTTATATCAGAAAGAGATTTTTTCATTTTAAGGCAAAGTCTCTTCATGTCATTATTTCTCAGTTTTTTGTTTCTTTCCATCCTTGATCCAGGTTCAGATGTTTCTGCCTTTACCGTCTCAATGTCTTTTTCAATGCAATGGATTTCTTGGGAAACACTGTTAAGCTTCTTAAGGACATTGTCTTGCAGAGTCAACAGTTTATCAATCTTCTCTTCAAGGGAGGCAAACTTCACATCCATGATGTTAAAGCTTTCAGATGTGGTGACATCACTGCTTGCAACATGAAGACTTTGAGGATGTTCCATTCCATTATCAGGCCCTCGGTTTTGCAAAGTGTTTGGATCAAATATTTTGGCCAAGTTGTTGACCACAGACGTAGAAGAGCTCTGCCTGCTGGATGTGGTCATTTTGCTGGTTTGGGTATGGGAAGGAAATGCTCTGATGATCAGCTGCTTGAGGACAATATCAGTTGCAAAGGCTTCCCATCCAGGCTGCTCAGATATACAGCCAAGTTTGGCAACTCCAGCTCAACTAATTTATAAACTACTCTCAAATATTTGACTAAAACAGAGAAAAGATACACCCAAATTATTTAGGAGAAAAATGCCTTTCATCTGATCTTTTTTGTACATATACATATCTATCTGTTTCCAAATGAATTGAATACGGAGATGCATATCCTAAATGCACTCGGTTCAGTGACATCAGCCCCAGCAGGGACCAAGCTATTTGCACTCCAATGGCATTTGACAGCAAAAAGGCTACGTGATACATGAGAAGTCTTTAAGGGTAGAGAGACTTTGGCAGCGGTGTTGTTGCTTCTCAAAAGCCTAGTATGTAACGTGATTCCTCCTCTGAAGAGAATAAGGGTCCTTACAGGGAACTTAAACGTGGCTGCTTGAAATTGCTGTGTTTTAAGGTAAACTTTTCAGATGAAAACTTCTATTCCTTGAAATGCCTGTTATGCCAGGCAGGAAGTCAATAGAGTGGTTAAAAAACAAATACATTAAAGAAAGTAAAACAAGAAGGAGACACTGGAATGCAAATATTTGGGGAAAAAAACCAACAAAAACCTGAGGTTTTTTATCTATCCTATTTCTCAGCTACCACATACCTAGATCTTTATGTACAAGCAATTAACTCCATACCTAATATCTTCATTTAGTTCTGTATTTATTAAGACTGTTCTAGTTTGCCATAAATTAAGAAGCTTATATTTTACTATGATCTGGTCATACAAATACCAAAATAGAACATTTGATAGAGACTCAGCTCTTTTCTTTGTTTGCCTGACAGTAAGTCTCCTGACCAGTAATTAGTACTCCTAACTCAAACAGTTTATTAAAATTTTGCTTCTGCAAAAAGACCTTCTTTTCTTTCAGAAAGACTACATTGGACAAAAAAGAAATTTCATTACTGGGAACAGGATTCCTCTAAGGGCAGGTCTGAATTGTTGAACACATTTCATGTTGGTTAGAAAAATAAAAAGAGAACTAAAAACAAAGAATAAAACCAGAACTTCTCATCTCAAGTCAGCTATACTCCACAAGAGCAAGAAGCAAATCAATATGAACCAGTTTGGTGGAGATAGGCTGCCTCTGAAATACAAAGAAATGTCTGCCTTAGACAAACGACTGTCATAGATTGACCACACATAGGTCAGTCTGCACTGTTGCCATATCTCTTATAGAAATAAACACATAAAGGTGGCCAGCTGGTTGAAAACCAGCCAGACTGCTGCTCTACTCAAAGGATCAAGAGCTTCTTGTGTGATCCCTGTGAACTATTTCTTTTGCCAGCCTGAGTTTCTCCATCCTTTACATGGGGAGCCTGAGATGTAATTGGGTAAGGCACACAGTGAATTCTGAGTATCTAACACACTAAATAGTCTTTCAAAATTGCATGGTCTTCTCTTTAATTTTAGGAGCCAAACATGTTTTAGAGTCAATTATAGCTGAAGTTTTCAAAAGCCCCCAAAGCCATTCTCCCGCAATCATTTGTGACTCAACATACAGTCAATGTTGATAAGGATAAGCTAATAGAGGAGCTTGTTGTCCAGTTACTGCGGATTAATAAAGGGAAAACGTTCATAAGTACATTTGCACCTTCTGGGATCAGCATGTTACTACAAGTGAAAGTGAACTGTGTTCACACATGACCCTAAAACATGGACCGAATTTTCTTCTTTACATAACAGACGTTACCAAGAGGTGAACACCATGTGTTACTGTGCACAGCGTATTTACTGAGCAGACTGAGAAGGTTAAATTATTTTGAAATAGGAAAAAGATGAAAAAAAAAAAAAAAGACCAGTTTAGGGATCCCTATTTCATGAAAAGAATAATATACAGGACAACAGTTAAAAAGGATAAAGTAATACCAAAGCAAAAAACATCACATCAGCTCCAGCAAAGTAGTTATGTTTGAACTTCTTTGCCTTCTTCTGTTCATCTCTGTTAGAAACATGAACTAAACTCTCCTGACAGTTTCATCTCTGCAGAAGTCCCTGTTGGGCACAAATTTCCAGAAGAGGTGTTTGCATGTCTAAAAACTGGCCAGGTTTGAAGAGCATTTATCTTGGATGAAACATCCCTGCAGCAGTTCATGGTGAGCTTCCCCCTGTTCCCTGTCCCTTATGCATCAAAAAAAACCAGTTAAAGGTTTATTCACCTTGCCACCCATCCAGTTAGGGTTCCTGTGCTGGGGAATTTCATAGGCAAAGACTGCCAAGCACAAGGATCCTCTCCAAAAGGAATATTTTGTTAGAGAAAGAAATTATTATAAGAAAAGAGGAAAGAACATACAGATAGCAATGGTAAAGTCACGTGTTATATTACGGTGCACAACCACATATGTTAAACATTTAAGCCCTCCTAACAGTTGCCCAGGGAAATGCTATGTGAAATACCTCAAACCAGTACTATAAACACTAATAAAAATTTTAAGTTCTGTGAGGTAAGATCCTATTATCAAGTATCATCTGTAAAGTCCTATTGATTTAATATTTTACCAAGACATGCAAAAATGCCAGACACTGAAAGGGTAGAAAGCAAACTATAAAAATTCTTCATTAAAAACTCATCAGTACATGTTAGCAGTTCTGTCTGAAGCTGAAGCAAACTGGAAGAGAGAACTGTTGTGTCGGGGCTTGAAAATAGGAATAAATGAAAGAAAACTGACATCACCTTGCTTTCGAGGCTCAGAAAGCTCTTGCCAGTAATTTCTTCACAGATGGGAATCTTTGATCCTTGCCTATTTCTCTAGGAACTGGAAATAACCTTACATGTCAAGAGATACTTTTCAGGAGTTCAGTGAAAACTAATTACTTAAGGGAAAGTGTTGTGTAAAAAATGGTGTAAAGTATGTTAGCATTTCTTTCTTAGTGCAGTGAATTATTACAGCTATATTATCATATGTAAATAATTCAAATCACTTATAACAACCAAATACCCAAATGTAGTTTCTCTAGTCACTAAAATAATCTCTTAGAAACTGTACCTATCATTAAAGCGTGAAATAAGCCCATATAACAGCTTTCTTATTCTCATGTCACAAATTTTAGTGATGACTGGTCATTGGATTTGCACAGCACCAAAGCTGCTTAAAAGTCTCTTGGAAATTAAGGGTATGAGCTGCAGCAGTGGTTACTTTTCATGAACTGAGAACAAAGAAACAACTGAAATACTTTAGAAAGAAAGCAATTCCACTAGTTTTAAAGATAACACGATTTCCCAGGTGCCCAACAATGCCTAATATTACAATTTAGAATATTAGCACTTGGCCACTGCACCATGGCAGTGATAGTATCAGCCCAGTGGCTGACACTGAACTTTGGGAATTTTTGCACACAAATACAGGTGTAAACATGCACTAACCAACTGAGAAAAAGTATGGTATTTAATAATCTGCAATACAGTTTTCTTTCTTCAATAAAATTGCTGTTCCATTGAGGATTAATTATTTTGAGTGCCTTTAACATAAAAAAATTAACCTGTTGCTCCTTCAATTTCAAGTTCAGTTGGAAAAGGCCTTAAAGCAGCATGCATAATTTTCCAAGGGTAGCAGCATCAAAAAATTGGAAGAAACAGGAATGAAGGAGCAATGGATAAATTTCTCCTACTGTCTTTCACACTTTTGACATGTCTACATGATACAGTGAGCCTGTAAGAGATGTGATAAAACTCTACTTTATATAGACATAGTTAAACAGGATAAAGGTGAAGACTGGACAGACTAGAGAAGTAAATTTTTCCTTTTGATTTCTCTCTTGAACTCAAATTGCAGTCAGTGTTATTTTTCTCTGCACACACAAATATGGAAAGCTGGCTAGCATTAGGATATTATCACAGCACATCTATATTTGCTCCCTAGCGCTATTAACTGTCTGCTTCTGAACAGTGATCCTCCAGTTCAAAGATACCCAGACCAAGCTTTTAGTGCATTCTGCCCCAAAGCCTGCAAGAGGCAGGAGCACCTCAGCTCCCCAGTATGTGGATATCAGTCTCATAGGTATTAGAGAAAAAAGATATTTTTAAAAATTATCATAATCCAAAACATCCAAACAGTTTCTAATCAGTAAAAATATGTAGTATTTGGGATTCTTTAAATTTCACATGACAACTTATCAATTCAAAGAAAACCTTCTTACTGCTTAAAGAAGTTGTTCACTAAGTTTTCACCAACTCTTGGTCCTCTCATCATACTGCTGACCTATTAACTACCCTGCCTTACCTTATCATGTTCTACTGGACCCATTTTACCAGGAGTTTCTCTCTCCCTCTCTGCTTTTTCAGACTGAGCCTTTTCAATTTAGTTCTGTTCAGTTCTTCAATTAAAAGGTCCAGTCACTGCACCTCAAATGTATGGCTGCTGGCATCAAACATTATAAACAGGAGCATAAGTGGAAGTGTTCGACTTGTAGTGTCTTATTCCAACTTTATCAGGCTGTAAGCCCTGTATCAGGATATGCCATATTTTGTGGAAGACTGCTAACCACTGAACTTTATCTGGAGAACATGGTACCACATTCATCAATCTTGAGTTGTTCTAGACAAGGAATCTCCAAAACTCCCATGTCCTATTTAATCTTTTACTGCTGTGGAGGCTTGGGGTAGTTTTTCTTCAGAAATAAAAAGGGGCCACCTGTCATGCATGAGCATGTGTATGATGCACACTCCACATTCAAGCCATTCCTTACTCATATGTGTAAGGAGAATACATTCTCCTCACATTTCTGTACCTATGTCCTGGCAAGGATTGGGTTTACAGAGGGAATAAGGAGAGTGGACTGTGGGTATGTGAACTGCTCTGACTTCCTTTGAGTTTTCCTAAAGCACTATCTAAATTTCCCTTGGTGCAATTGAAGTTGATTTTTTCTTGTGCCATACATAGATGACTAGAATCATTTGTTCTCTTCTGTTTTGCAAATACCTTTTATGTATTTGAAATTTATTATTGCATCTCCCTCTCAATATTCTCTCAAATTTATAATTACATTGCACACAAAAACAATTTCCTAGAAGTGATCAATATTGAGAAAAATGGGGCAATATTTGCTTGAATATTTTTCTGAAAAAGTTGCCTTCCTAGATGAAAAGAAAAATATTCTGTGTTTTTGGATTTTTACTAAATTCATTTGTTAAAATGGCACAAGTTAACATGTTATGCTCTATCTCCCAAAAACAATGTAAGATTTGGCTTTCTTTTGAACATATGGATCTTTTTCTATTAAAAAAAAAAACTGCTTAAGTCTCTAAAATAAAATCTCAGGAGAGAGAAAAGAAAAACTTCAATTCATAAACATAGAGTGTGAGTCAGCTTTTCAGCAGCCCACATAATAAAATTACTATCTATTGTTTTATATTTCAATTACTTAAAATAAGACCGTTATAAGATTATCTACAATTATCTTACCTTTCTGCTGACGTCTCATTTATTTCTATTATTTTCAGTGTCTTGTTCATATCTTATGTATCCCTGTCCTATATATCTGGAACTTCCATTTTCTTCTTCTTCCTTAAAAATTAATTCTCTTCCAAAAACCTGACCACTATTTCATCTTCAGCATTTATCCTATGGTTGATCGGTATTTACATAATGCAAACTCATTCATAAACTGAGAAAGGTGAGGGAATATCTGTTCGCTTAATTTGATGAAGTTCTTATTCAAGTTAACTAGTCTAATGATCTATTTTCTACAAATAAACAAACAAAAAATACCCAAACAACAAATTGCTCCTTTTTCTCAAACTCTGATCAAGAGAAATGCAGGTCTGTAGTCAAATTTTCCAAAGACATGCATATTTTGCAGCTGGACTGGCCATAGCACATAGCAGAGAAGCTCCAATAGTGTTTTGTATCTGAATCACCAATTGTGTTCTAGAGAAAAATCATACCTTTTTATTTTTCCCTATTGTGATAGTGGTCATAAACTACAGACATCCCTAGCAAACAAGTCTGTCTCCTTCAATCATTTGCAAATAAGGTGTTTTGAAGACCCTTATAACATACACAGAATATTTCTGTAGAAGTCTCAGTAAGATTCACATCTCAATAAATCTCAAAGAAACAACCTGAGACTTTGAGTAACAAGAAATACACAAATCTAAACAAACTCAAGGAATTCTATGTGCTAGTCACAAAGCAGAGAACCCCTGTACACATTAGTGCACATGAGAGCTAAAGCATGTCTGCTCTTTCTCTCGTACACAAAAGCAGCTCCCTGAGAAACAACAGAAGCTTACAGCTGCTTAGCTCTGAAACAGATTAGAAAGTAAGCATGAAAGCTACGAACCAGATTGAGAAAGTCATATTGTTTACTCAAAGTTCACAGACGTCCATGATGGTAGAACAGAAAAACCATTATCTTCCCCCTGCCCTACTCCCTCCCACCCTTCCCAGTCAAAAAAGATACATCAAGATAGATGAGGAAATTTATCCAAAATGATGTATTTCTACAATCAGCACTCATGTTGGACTCCTTCACCATGGGGGCTGAAATAACTGTATGCCTAAGATTAAGTGACATACTGTATCATAAGTGAGATACCTTTATGGCTCCTCTGGGGTCTGCCCAAAACACTTGTCTGGAACTCTGCTTAAGGTCAGAAAAGGAAACAGCTTCATACAGTGCAGGAGCATACAGCAAGGAAAGTCTGGCACTGAACTTCATGAGGTAGGACTAGGGACTTTACTGCTCCACAGGGCTCTCTGCACACAACTACTCCACGACCCGTTAATTAATTATGAACTCTGACTTCCTTTTCTGTGATGACTGTGGTAACTAAGTATCCTGGAATATCCCAGTGATAAATGATAAGAGCAAGTCTCTGAAACAAACTACAGAGAGATCCTATTACACTTCAGTGATCAATTTGCAGATGTCTGGTACTGGTCTTTTAGATATACTACCACCTTCAAATTCTGAGCCTCTGTAAGCATTTATATGACCATTTTTCGCAGAGAAAGGCAGAGAAAGAAATGTGAATTGACCTGTATATCCCTCTGTAGAAAACGTCTTTGAAGATGAAAATGATAACAGAAGGCATCATCCATGTTCTGGGGGTGAAACTCTGGATGTCTGGAGCTCTGCAGATCTCTTACATGAGGAAAAGCATTTGCACAGGAAAAGTAGTGTAACTGCAGGTTGCATGGTGCAGCATGCAACAGTTATCCAGGTCAAGCACAACCAACTCACACATGGCATCCTACTGTTAATGGGTTTCTTTGGATGAATAAGAACTGCACAGCACATAGAAAAGCCACTAAAGTCAGTATCTGTCTGCTGAACAGCTGAAGTTCAAAGCACTTCACCATCAAAGTGTACAGTGTTCCTTTACTGAGGGTTGGTCTCCACTATCATCTCCTGCTGTCAAGATATCACATCAAGAGTCTCACCTTTGCTTAGCTGTCTCCAATTAACTATTCTAAAAACAAAACAAACCTCAAAACCCAGAGTTTCTTAAGGCTGAAAAATACTGTGTGATAAATTACCCATTAATAGCCTAAAACTCTATTTCCAGGAAGCCTGTTTAAAGGAAAATTCCTGACTTTCTGAGGCTAAAGCAGAGGTGTCATAACTCTGAAACAGAGCAATGAAAGAAGTACTGTCTCCAGGTGCAGCAGGAGCTGTACCTCATTTCATCTGCTGGGTAGACTGGTTAAAATCTTTGGTTGCAATCCAAACCTTTCTGGCAGCTAGCATCCTGTATTAAAATTTATAAACCACGAAAGGCCTTTTCTTACAAAAAAGTTAATTCAGGATGGATAGGCTGAAAAGACTTGAAAGGGACAGTCATCAGAAGTGGTTATATGGAAAATTGGATGTAAGTAACACCTTTTGCTCCATCAGAACATACTAAAAATACAGTCAATGCAATTTCAGTGAGAAAGGGAAACTGTACTGATTAAAAGATCTTGAACAGAGCTGCAGAGAAGAGCTCTGGAGCTGCCTGGCCTGTTGGGAGGTAGAAGTTTTACAAAGTATGTATTAACCTCTCCAGAAGAAACATAGTGATAAGCTCAGCTTTCTTCAAGCTGCAAAACTTACCTACTGCCTAGGCCGCAATATCAGAGCCCTGGTCAGAAACTGTGGACATCCTCTGTGGTGACTGCCCACTCAACAGGCAGAGCAGCCAAGACCCATGTGTGCCTTGGGCTGTCACTCTGTGATCAGCTGGCATTACCAACTAACCCTTTCAATGCAAAGGAAATTCTCTTCTGATTCCCTTGGATTTAGCCCATGTTCTCTGCTATAAGAAAACTCCAAAGATGATAACACCGAGGCTAGTGAAGATCCCAGTGTGGCAAAGAGGGGAATGTGGTGCTCTTCTGATGAATGACTACTGATTTGTTTTCATTTGTGGTGGTTTGTTCCCTGCTGCCTTCTACTGAGAGACCAGCCAAGGGAGTGCAGAAGTGGGAAGGAATGTTTGTGAATTTTTGCTTGTTTGTTTTTTTTTAGAATAAGAGTAAACACTACCCACAACTACTATTAGCCCAATTCTCTATGATATACCTACTGCGTGGGATTCACTCATTCTGTAAGCAATCCAGGACACTGCTTATTTTTCCAGGCAGACTCTGCTGAAGCAAACACTTTTTTACCAGTGTGACTGCAACCAGGGTTGGAATTAAACAGCTTTAACTAAATAAATCAACACAAAAATCTGCATGCAGAATATACCTTGACTCATCTCTTCTTGAAAATCTAGTGTCAGAAAAAGTGAAACAAACATCACATTCACATTAAGCATGAATGGCAGAATCCAGGACTGTGTCGAAGAAGAAAAAGCTCCATGAGATGCATATAGTGGCAACCAGGAGGAGGCAATTTGAGTTTATTTTATCTGTGGGGTTAGCTAATTCTGGTGAATGTTGATATTTGAATAGATTGTAATTTGGGCCTGGCAAGTTTCCACAGCATACCTTTATGCTTTAGGGATGAAGAATTCAAAGGAAGGGTGTTACCTAAAATGTAACTTCTAAGCTATATTAAAAAGCCCTAAAATCCAGAAAGTTAAGTATTAAAGTTTTTCTCCCCTTTGATCTATTCATTTTATACCAATACAAATAGCCCACTCTGATCAATTTCATGACAGAATGAATGGATCTGAGGTAAATAAATGTAACAGAAATCTTTCTCTCTGTATTTCTGTTCTGTCCAGGGTGCACATATTGATACCATTTTGCAGTGGTGGGTATTTTCGGCAGCAGAGATGCCTTTTAGCTACAGGTCTTCTTTTTTAGCTATTTTCACCCCCTAAAGTGTTCATTCCAAAATGAAACATGGCAAGTTCCCAGTCTTATAGCTGAAGTTTGAAAGCCATCACAATCATCACCTATTTTTATCTCCTTTAAACCCCACATATTTCAACTAAATGATCATTCCAGATGCCTGGCCACCTGGCTGCAAAGATTAGCCCCATTCAGTGCCCAACCAAAGACATGCAGCAAAATTAAGACTATCAACAGCTGTTAAAGATCCTGCATGGCACTTCTTCAATTTTCAATTACTTGGTGAGTTCCAAAAACTCTATGGTAGCTGGCAGGATGCTCATATGTAAAGCAAGCCGAGATTCACCAAATGTCTTCCATAATAAAACTATCTTGGTTTAATTTGTCAAGTTTTGTTCAGCTTGAAAACTTCCAAAGATGAACATCAGTCTTGGCCTTATTGTTGTGAGAAATTTCACATTACATTATTTCCAAGAAAAATCAAAATTTAAAAGACATTTTATGAGTACTAAATATATTCTTATGACCATTTACAAAAAATCTGGGGAGAGGGCTCTTGCTGTCAAGTACCTGCCTTTGCTAACTGAGGAGGACTTCCCTTGCAGATGCAGAGACTCTGAGCAGGATTTACCTTGCAGATGCTTCTTTCACGTTCAAGAACCCACAGTGGCCCTGGCAAATGCATCCCTGAACACTGGTATCTTTTTTTCCCATGCTTCCACTTCTCTCTGTGACACCCTTCAGGCATTCTAGAACAAGTAAAGAACCTGTTTAAATAGAGCAGAGCAAGTATCACAAGAAAGGACACAATAAATAGGAAGAACCAAAAGTTCTGAAAATCAAGCTGTTGTGAACATGCTCCTGTTTACCATCCTGTGTTGCCCATTTTTCACTGTAAAATAGCTAGTTTTCTCTGTTAGACAGTCTCAAGGACGATTTCTGTAAACATAGCTATGTTGTTGTAAAAATTATCTTTTTACATTCCTTTCCCATGGACACAGATTCTTTTGACGGACACTTCTTGTAACCAATATAGTTAGAGACAGAAGTGTTAACTTTCTCCAATGATCTGTGATTTCTAAAAGTGTATATAAGAATTAAACGAAAGGGTTTTCCCCCCTTTCCGCCTTTGCTCTGAACACAGCCCGAACTCCGGCTCTCATTATTTCTGCGTCTTTGACTGATTACCGGGATAAGCCGTAATAACAGGCATCGCGGTAATAATCCTGGAGGATCCCAAAAAAAGTAGCACGCATCCAGATGTTAGGACAATCCATAAGAACTGGGGGAGAAACTCTGAAGCTCCACATTTGCCATTTTTCAACCTCTCAGTGCTTTTCTTGGGAAGCAGCATTCCTTAAGGCAGGCCAGGAATAAAATAACAGCTGTGTCATTCAGGAATGAAGAGCTAAGTTTTTATTTCTTAGTAATACTGCAGGAAAACTGCTTTCAAAAGTCAATTTGGGCATCTGATGAGCACAATGACCCAAAGGACACAGAGCTGGATCACAGTGCCCACAACTGAAACACTATTTCCCTACCGTAATGCACAGGCTAATTAAAATCATGTAAGATTTAAAGTGCTTGGCCTTTGGGCCAACTAGAGAGCCAAAAAGAGAGCTTCCTTTGGCCAGCTGTAGCTTTTCCCAGACAGAAGTTTCTTTTCACAGAAGTTTTATCAACATGTAGCACTGGATAAATCTGCAGTTTAAGTAAATAATAAGTACACCAGTGTTGCAGAAGTTTACTAAATAAAGCAGAGGATGGCATTACTGATTTATTAATATTCCACTGGTAAAACAGTAGGTTTCAGCCTATAAACACTGAAGAAATACTGTTTTTTTTCTTTTTAGGAAAAAAAATTTTATTAGTTATGTGCCATCTGCTGAGTAGCCTCACCTTCCTACCACATTGTATCACTTACACGCTTGGAGTCCTACCTCTTAAATCCCTGATTTGATGAAATACCAGAGTTTTCTCTTTATTTTCTTCCAGAAAATACAATGCAGTCTTCCATCAGGCTTTAAAGAACTCAGTAGTCAGGATTATTAAACCAGAGCCCAAAATGAAAGCCTCAAGTTAACAGAATGGCTTAAGCTTGATCACAAGTGTCTAAGACCAGATATTTTCCCCCAGTGAGTACAGAAGAACCAAAGCAGTGGACTCAGTCTGTCTACTAAAGCTCAGCAGTTGTATCACTCCTTTGCCAAAATGCACACACTGTGCTCTCCTGTTGTCACCTGCTCCAAATGAAAACTGTTACAGTGCACACCTGCAGGCTACCAAAGGGGAAGCTTTAAACCTTTGCCTGGTCCTTGCTGTGGGATTCCACATTAGTGGACAATTTGTGGACAATTTTAAGCTACAGACTCCAGAACTGAAGTATGATCCATTTAGGAGGGCACTTCCACACAGGTAGCCAGAACAGGTGCAAGGTAACCTTTGCTGACAGTAGTCATGTTTGTGTGTTTCACCATCTGATTTTCATTAGGTGCATCCAGCAGCATTTCTGACTGCTTTTTGAAAAGCCTTTGGGGAAAAGTTTTGCCTGCTGTTCATACTTAGTTAGGACCTTCTGAAGTGCCTTCTGGAGTGTTCAAGTGCCAACAACTTTGCTGCTGTGTGATAGGAGTGGGAACCCTTCAGAAGCTGAAGAAAAGAGCGTTCTGAACAACTCATGTGGGACATCAGTCACATACACTGGTAAAGAGACCTAGTTTCTTAGTGAAGCAGATGGTCGGAGCAGTGCTCTCCTAGAAACTTGTCCAACAAAAAGAAGACAAGTGAAGTCTTTGTACCCTTACTTTTCCCACTTGCCCCATGTAGTTGGCCCAGTTAGTAACTGGATTTCTTATCATATCTGAGACCAGAAAATGGGGTGATGTTTAGACAGCATGGTCTGCTTGCACCTGTAACTTCCCTGAGCTTCTGCATAAAAGGGGCTAGAGGACATCTAACTTCACATCGTTAAAATACAAAGAAACAGGCACCAGGAATGTTAGGGCTCTTGCTGCATTGCACAGCTGACCACAGTGAACACCCTGTGTTATGCAGGAGTATAACATTTATTAAACCTCATAAATAGGAAATTCTGACTTGAAAATACAGCAGGATTACAAATATTATATGTATGCAATGTAAGAAAACTCACATTTCCTAGGAGCCAAACCTTTTGCATTTACTGAGGTGTTTTCAGGCTAAATTGCCATGTACTTTTGTATTGAAAAAAGGAAACATAACATTGCTTAGAATAGGTTTGTTGTATTTATGTTAATGAAAGATCAGATCTGGATTCCTGAGCTTCTAGTGACTGTTTCTGGGACAGTGAAACATGAGAAGAGCAGTCATGTTATGAAACAAACTCTCCTCTTACCTCAAAGGCACTTTCCTCTCTTCCCCTGACCTATCCTCATCTGTTCCCTTCTTCTATTTACAGAACTCCATTAATGTTACTCCCTCTAATTTGATCACAAGTTTTTGGGTCCCATACACAAACCTCCTGGCCAATTTCCATGGCCTCTACACCACAGAAGGGCAGACAAAACAGTAAAAATGGTCCCTTCTTACTTCACACAAGTGACAAAAGTTTGTTATAGGCCTTTTTACCTTTTAAACTCTGTAATATTTTTGGTATCACAGATACAAGTAACATCCTTTTTCTCATTCCTATTTGAAGGGAAAGCATAGATAGATAAAGGCCTACTGATACCCATCTGGCTTTCCTCTTCTCCTCAGCAGGATCACCAGGTATTATGCTGGTTAAAGCTGGATATAAATTCAAGGAAAACGAAGTTACAGAACCTCTAGACACCAATATAACTCTAATCATCCAAAATACGTTTAGCCTAAGGTAGGCATTCTCAATAGTCAAGGGAGAGAAAACACGAGCATGTCTATAGGACAGTTCAACCTGTTCATTGTTCATCATGTTACGATGAAGGACAAATGGGAGGAAGTGTCCCAAGTGGTACTGCTCTCCCTCCTGACTAAAGGAGGAGACCAGCTCCAAATAGGCTTCTGTTTCAAGGACTGTGGGCAGAGAAGACTAATCTCACCTTTTTCCCCACCTTCAAAAATGGTTACAACAATGTTTAGAAAAGAGTCCATCATCACAGAAACTTGAATCATGGCATTCAGGAGTGCTTAAGTTACATCTGTCCATATCGTGGGCAAGAGACAGCCTTGTAACCTTCCCCCTTGTGTACTGTTGGGTTAGGCTCTAACGAGAGAACACAATGAACAGCAGCCTGTTCTCATCTCAGAACATCAAGTAGTGGGGCTTTGATTTCATGAGAAGATGTGGCAGATGGTATTGTCATCATGACTCCTATCATGTAACTCTCATGAATGTTGCTTGGAAAAATAGCATCAGCAGGAATCATGGATTGAATCTTGTCCTAAGGGTATGAAATATATGAGAACTAATCAGAAATCACAAATTATTTCCTCACTCTACCTACACAACACAGATGAACACTGCAAAATGAATTTTCTTCTCAAAATATCTGATTTTCACTCTTTGGAAAGGCAATTTTCACAAGCTGGAAAAAATCCACACTCTTTGGAGAGGTGGGGCAATTTCACACAGCAATCTCACTTTGCAATTAGACTGTGTTGTTCAGTTTCTTATAAGTTTACTTAGCTGGTTTAATGGTTTCATGAAACAGTTCATTCCTCTTTCAGTTTTTTTTTTTAAGATATGCACTGTTTCTAATTAATCCTTATGCCTCAATCTCAGTACTCACTGTAGAGTCATATATATACCTGTAAACAGTATCATGGCTCTAGAAAATCGTGGTTGTTGCGACCAGATGAACAGGGAATGATTGACTGCCACTTCTCCCAGTGCATGAGGACAGAGATACTCAAAACAAGAATTGCACATCAGTTTAAAATCAGAAACAACAGATTGTCACACTAAGTACTTGTGGAGGAGCTTACTGCCACAGGATATTGATGGGGTAATGACGTAAATGGACAGACAAAAAAGGCACTGAGCAAAACTATGAAGGATACTTCCATTAGCAGCCATAGCAAAGATGAATTTCTGGCCATGGGCTGCTGCTTGACTGAAACTAAGAAGGTCTCCCTGGGTAAGAATCTTACCTTATGTTCCCCAGTTTTAGATACTGCTACTAGTCACCTGCAGCTGGGATGGTAACCAACCTCTAATTCAAAAACACTCACATGAAAACCTCTGATTTATTGCTTGCAAGCCTTTCTTTCTGCCACTAGAACATAGTGTTTGCACCTGGAAACATTTGGAAGCCTTGCCATGACCTCACTCACCTTTCTGCCTCTGGGATTCAATTTCATGACTGCTGCATTTTTTTGACCTAAATTTTTCATCTGACACTACGGAAAATGAACTGTGATTACCCAGAGCGCAAGCCTCTATTCCCTGACCAATTCATATGATCCAACATGAGAATTAAAAATAGTTGACACTGGAGCTAACCAACGAGTTTTAAAACAAAACACTGGAATGTGTTGGAAAATGATGGCTCATGAAAACAGAAGACTGATGAACACATGATGTACTCTTCCAAGTAAAATTAACTAGGGAAGAAGGCAGAGCAATACTTGCAACCCTACTGGAAGGAAGCACATCTATTTTTCATTTCAGTGAAGTTTTTCTTTTGCAGCCCTCTCTTCAAGGGCACAAAATTATTACAATGAAACTCAAAACCTTATTAAATGAACCAGATTATAAATTTCCTTGCAAACTAATTTCAACCAGCTTGCTTAATCAAAGGCTTTTTGTATCTTCTGGAAACCCACAAACCGAACTGAAATGTACTCATTGTGAAATAGAATCAACTAAATTTGAAATAAAAAGACAATTTTACATGAAGCTGAAGGAAGCTGGTTTTGGTTTTAGAAGCTAGTCTGTGCTGAATGCAGCATACAGAGCTAATGCAGAGCATGAAGCTCTGACAACAGGTAGAACTGTTGGCATCTGCACCAGGTTTTTTTAGTATTTCCTCTTTCTTTTCTCCTTTCACCTCTGCACCCCTACTCTCTGCTATTTTCCTTAAAAAATAGGTTTCTTAATATCAAGTTTCATCCACAGTATCCACAGATACAGCCAAATCCTTCAATTCTTTGGTTCTGCTGTACTAGCTGTTTCAAATTTACTCTCAGCAGTAAACATGCCACAATGGGGAACATCACCATATATCAAGTAGCTGTAATCAGGCGGATCAGGTACCAGTAATTTTCCTAATGGAGATCTAGTGTCAGATCAAGCATGAAGGCTCAGATGTCTGCATTGCCACTGTCCAGAATCAAGTGTCAGGGATCAGGATTGTAACGGCCAGGAATGAAGGGTCACGTGTGGCAGGGCAGGGAGCAGACACCAGCCTGGACCTCAGTGGGGAGGCTGTGTCTCTGTAGCTTCAACCACTGGGTGTCAAGGACTAAGGCAGCAAAGGCAAAGATGATTATATTATTGTCCTCCTAGGGGAACCCAATGTCTCTCTGAGCAGGCAGCACTTGCAATTCTGTGTGTGCAGTTCATCTTTTCAGATACTGATAGTCATGTCTTTGGCTAGCTGCTCAATATATCAATACCTGAATGTTTTCTTAAGGAATACTGCCTGAATGTAATGACAAGGGAACATCCCAAACTTGCATAGCAGTGCTCCTGAAGGGAGCTGAAGCAACATGATTTCCTGAAAACATCCAATTTGAACATCAAGGACCTGCCAGTGCCCTTTACTCCTCTTGAACATATCAGTATGCCCAGTGCTTGAAGACTTATTCAAAACTGGCAACTGTAGTAGAAAATGAATAAAAAAAAATAGGAAGAAAAATCACCTACGATACCTTTTTGAAACAGAAAAAAATCAAATATTTCCTCTCATTTGTATCTTGTTCAGTTTTTTGAGATCAAAGGAAAATAATAGTGAACTAAGGTCAGTCGGTACTTATTGCTACACATCCCCTTAAGAAAGCTGTGTAATAAGTTTCAGTCTCAGTTTCTCCTTTTTTTCAAACAGGGATAATAATACAGAAGTATCATTCAGAAGAGTCATAACATGCTGAGAGCTTTGAGATTGGAAGGAAACATCAGGCCATGAAAATGCAAAGACAGTTATGCTGAAAGGTCTCCACAGGAGCAGCTTTAGCCATCATGGACATAATCAGAACTAGACCAGACTGGATATGCTTCACACTAACAGAAAGAAAAATTATGCCTCTTTTGAGTAATAATAGTTAAAGTAAGCAATCTATTTGAACCCTTCCACTTTCTGAAGAAGTGTTCATGATTGCTTACTGCTACGGACACAGACATGGGTAACAGCTGAAAAGACATGATTCTTTGAAATCATGAATTCTAAACATGATTCTAACTTGAGTATCAAGGACCAGTCAGCCAACTGTCTCCCATCAAACACATTATCACTGTGCTCATGTCACCATTCTGAAACATTTTGTGCAAATTGTTGAATCTTGTAACCTGGGTGTTTAGACATGACAGGATGCCCACTGGCAGCATGCTCCCTTGCCACCCACTAACTCCATGCACAGCATCCCTTAGGCTCTCGAAGTATGAAGAAACATTCCAAGAAGAATTATTGAATATGTGAAAGATTAAGTAGGGAGATCCTGGCAGGCTCTAAATTCACATTATTTCAATGCGCTAACATGTATTCACGTGCTTGAACAGACTAATCAAGGAAAAATTTCACTGGACAGGGGCACTGAGGGAGCATTACACACAAAAATCTACATGAACCTTGAACACCCTACTCCACTCTGAGGTACAATAATTCACATTTCCCAAATACAGACTTAGAGGTGTACTTTAATATGAACAAACAATGCAATTTGTTCCTCAGGGTTTCAGAGCTCACTAGAAATTGCAGAGACAGAGTTAAACCTGATTGCAAAGTAAAAGGTTTCAGATGCTTCGTTAATGCTGCAGTTCCCCTCACAGCACTATAAATTAGTCTGTTTAAGCACAGGACAGACTAAATGAGCACAACTGTTCTAAAATATAGTTTTTTTAAAATACTTAACAGAAGAATCTGAGATACAAAGTACAAAGAAGAATGGTAGAATGAAAAAAAATTCATCTCTTCCCTCTCTGCCCACTTCACCTCCTCAAACTAGGGATAAATATAATTGTCATTTGAAACATGAAACCCTGCAAATGCCTTTAAAATGCAAAGCACTTCAGTGGCTTGCATCCCAGGGTGAGATGCGTACAAGTTTCTAAGGAAGGTATCAGAAGTTCCATGTACAGTGATATCATTCACTCCTTATCTAGACAACGATCATCTGGAGGCACAAATCTTGGTTTTGCTTCATCTTGAGCTGGAAAATAAGGTTGGTGGATGCAAACATCTTCAGCTTTTTTCTTAAGTCTATATATAAAGTCACAGACCTGCAGACTCTGGAATAGGATGGGTAGTTTATAATCATGGATTCTAATTAGTTTGCATTAATTCCTAAAGATTTTTTGTGATTCTCAAGAACCACTCAGAAAAGAGTGCATTGTAAAATGCCTACCATCCTACCATTGCCAAACCGAAAAAGGAAACACCATTGTCCTCAGGAAGCACTTCTGGAAAGTACTGGCACAACTAGGTCCGTGGAGACCATCCAAAACTATGGTTTGAAGCTATGATACATTTTGACAGCGCTTGGTATTAAGTCCTTGGTAAATGAGCTATCTGTAAATCCCATCTATTATTAGCAGGGATAAAGGAATATGCCTGGAGCCATTTAAGGAGTAGAAACAATTGGGGAGAGGTGGTCTCACTGAACACCATGATTAGAAAGTCTCATAAGCCCTCAAGACTCATCATCATCTGCAGGTGCTTCAATTGCCAGTTAGTTTTTATATAAATGATTTATCAGCCAGAAGGGCAGAGCCAGCTACCACCACTGCACCATTACATTTTGTGTCATAGGTCTGACCCTTTGTCACTACAACACCTGCTGTTCTGCTGACAACTACAGTCTTCTAAATTTTCAAGCTGCTCTGACACCATCAGCATCTCTTCAGAGGTCCACAGTCTCTCAGAAAGGCATGAAACCTGATGTCTGTGTTCCACTCCCCTGAGATTACCAATGAAACCTTACAGGGTGAGCAGCACATGCTTTTCACTGCAGAACTATCCATGGTTATGTCCATCACCACTTCTCCACCTCAACTTCAACATGAGTCTTGCTTTTCACGTGGCCTGGAAAATCAGATGAATGGACTATTTTTATACATGTTTACTTCACAGCAATTAGAAATATGTATTCAAGTTTTAGGCGTTTCCAGGGTTCACAAGGAGCAGGCTACAGGGAGATTCCCTAGAAGGTAACTGGCTCCTTGACAGCATGACACCCCTATCTCTTTATGATTTGAATATTCCCATACAAGCATAGTTGCCCCCTTGCAGCCCAGAGTAAGATATCCAGAAATATGCTAATGTGCAACACACTCTTATTGTTACAATGACAACAGGATCTTTCACTATCAGTCACTGTGGCTGTGTCAAAGATACAGAAAAACTCTGTGAGGGAAATACAACAGCACCCAACTGATCTGTTTGGGAAGGATTTAGAGAAGAGGTAACCCAAGCACAAGTTGTAGTAGAATGTTTTGTGCTTTACCTTTCAGTGGGCTGCTCTGCTATTTAATTGTTTTTGTTTTCCAAATTCTCACCTGTCCCAAGGAAGACAAGGCACTCCAACAACCTCTCAAATACCATCTCAGAGACCCAAAGTTAATGAGAATTAAAGATCCATATTAATCAGCAAAACCTGGTTCAGAAAATCAGCAAACAAGACTTTGTGCAAATTCTGAAACCTCATCCTCATAGCTGTTTGGGGTTTTTTTCTGTTTATCTAGATATTCCCAGGAAAAAAACATCTCACAGTATAACTTTGCTGGCAACTCAGAATATGTCTGCTCAAGTAATGCACATGTGAATTTACATTCACAGCAGCTGTCTTAAGTCCAGTGATTTTTGATCCCTTGTGTGTCTACCACAGAGCACAATTACTTAGTATATGAAGTTCAAAAGAATGGAAATCTGGGAAAGGTAAGTGGTTCCCCAAAATGTCCTCCCTACCACTATAAAACCACAAACGACCTGACATCTTGACTGCTCTTTGCAGAATCCAGCTCCATTTTTATTCCTGAAGATAACTGTCTATTTTCTACAGGGAAGGACAGCAATGCTTAGAAATGGAAGTAAAGAATGCAGGTTACTCTGTGCTGCCCATAGTACAGAAGTCAGCACAGGGAGACAAGTATTCTTCTATTAAAATTGCTAAGAGGGACTCAATCATAAAGGTATATTCTACTTGAAAAACATGGAAATATTTTCCCTTCACTCCCAATGTCATATTCCAGCATCAATTCCAAAAATCTACTCTTTCATATTATTTGTGGGGTCTAGGCTAGCTAGAAGGCTAAACCACTGCAGAATCAACTCTCAGCACAGAACACTGAAGAAGCCAGCTTAAGCAAAATGGAAAAAATCCTCAATGAACAACAAACATGAGGCTTTGTAAATATATGGGAAAGACAGAAAGGAAGATGTGGAAGAAGCTTAAAAGAAATTATGAGCACTGAGCAGACTGTAAAAAAGCCCAAAGATTTCTAAGGGAAAGAAGAGCAGAAATGATCTCATGCCATTATACCTGGAGACACCTAATCAAGCAAAGCCTCAGACAACTCATACAATATGCCTTCAGTAGGACTATTGTCAACTATTCTCTAACTAAAAAGCAACAAGACTCAGAGAAAGAGAAGAAAGAAGAAAAATCCAAGATTTTTTTTAAAAAAGTAGAAACAGAAAGACAGCACAAAACAATAAATCTTCATAGAAGTGAAGCTGCATCACCTAAACCCTCTGAGGAATCACTTTCAGACAAAATTAGGGTATTAGTTCTGTCCTTATTACAAAACAGGGTTTTCACCACTGGAGGTCACTGTAAACTGTAGTTGCTCTTCTTATCAGCCTCTCAAAAAAATACATTGCAGGTAAGTTATCTAGCATCCAGGATTTGGGGTGAGACAGAACTGAAATATCTCTTGCAGACTGAAAAATACCCATGGCTAATTGGTGAGAACTTGTCTTTGCTGGAGATAGAGTGGCAAACAACCAGAGCAACTGGCAGACTGCTGATAGTTTAGATGTGTGCCTGCCTACACACAAGAGCCTAGTTTTGCATGTCAGCTTGCCTCTCTCACTGGTCATGCAGACACACTTCTCCCTGAGCACCAGCAAGGTAACAAGGCAAGGTGATGGGGACACAATGGGAGACCTACTACTGCAGCTTATGAAAATCCCAGGAGTTTTTTAGAAAACAAGGGTAGGAATATCTGCATTAGGATCTCAAAAAAAATATTTGGCAACAGTTCCTAATAAAAACAAAATTTTCTAGGTTTGAAGGTTTATATCCTCTGTAATCCATAGATCACAGCTAACCTGAATGCAATTTTCTTCTCTCATGTAATTGCATTCAGATAACTATTACTGGGAATAACCTTTCAAACATTTTCTAGCCCATCACATACAATCAGATAGCAGTGCATATATCCAGTATACATTGCAGATTTTAAATTGATGCTGAGAAAGTGAAGGGGCATTAGTCCAAGTTCCTGTCTCTCACACTGTTGGAGTCCTACTGATATTAATACCAGAAGGAAAAGCCAATGGTCCCAAAACAGAGATGGTGAGCCACTTCCAGTGGAAGTATGAAAGAAGTGGAAAGGAATAAATGAGCTCCACTAATTCCTAATGTATTAAAAAAAATGCAGCTTCATAAAGCAAACAATTTCCAGTACACATCTGAAACTCACATTTGATCACAATTCTGACAATGAATCAGTGGCAGCTGGGCAAGTTTTATCTGAAAGGTACCATATATTATACAGTGAAGTTATGCTTTTTGATACAGAGGGTAATCATCCCAATGCAGGTTTCTGTATTTTCTGCTCACTAAAACACAACCGATTCTTGGATTGTGTCAACCATGGTAACAAAGGAGTTTGGCCTGGTTTGATCTAAATTGAGAACTTCTGTAAAAGACAAGTAATCTGAGTGTCTGAAAAACTGAAAAGAAATTAAAAAGGGACCAGCTTTTCTTCACTCCTCTTATTTATCTTTTCCCTTTATTCTTATGCACTTTAATGTATTTCAAGGAATCAGCAACAGAAGGCTTATCACACAATCCATGGTATAGAAAAATCCTATCAAAGACCAAACCCTGCAGAATGAAGCTTGAAAAATTCCTCTGACGTGATTAAAGCAGCACACTTGTTAATCAAAGGCTAGGTACAAAAACAAGTTCACTGAGCAATAATATTATTGCTTTGCTGTGTCATTTTCTTTTCATTTTTTTACACACAGAATATGAGCTCCTTGAAAGAGTAATTATCTTTCCATTGGATGTACACTCAGACAACCTCTATGTAAATGAATACTGATACCCAACAACCCTGATTTAACAAAGCATTTCAGCACATGCTTAACTTCAAGTATGTGAAGTAAATGTGTAATCTGAGACCAGCCACATGGTGAAGCATCTCTAGCCGTATCCTTTAGCATGTCATTTTGGCTTACTGGAAGGTAGAAAATCCCATTTTTCCACTGGAACAAACAGCACTTGCTTGTTTGCAATTATAATTGACAGAGAGCAGAACTTTAAATGTCTTACAAAGTTCAGAAAGCTATGCTTTGGTTTCATTTAGTTGTTTCTAACACTGAATGAATCTTTTGAGCTACATGGAGTGTCACAAAGACCAAACAAAGCATGCTTTTATAAGCTGAGAAAAAAATCAACCAGAACAGATATGAATAATGGATAAATGGATGCTCCAAAGCAATAGGTTTTTGGGTTTTTTGCCTCTAAAACATTTATTCAGCATAAACCTCAGAGTTTCATTTGACAAATTAATTCCCATTGCAATTTCATGCTGATAAAAGTTGCATGTAACTCTGCAGACTTGCATTTCTCTTCCTCTTGACTTCCCTTGCATTGATGGGTCTTCAAAAACTATTATTATTCCCAAGGTAAAACACAAAATACAGTTTCTAAACTCAAATGTTAGTGAAAGATAGTGCTAGAGAGATTATTTTTAAGAGTCTAATTTTTTTTTTTGGTGTCTGATGAGCAATTTGGAAAATCATTCATAGTTCCAGACACTGTATACATTAACAGTAGGATTCCAGATGCAAGATGATGCTGGAAACTATAGGAGAATTGGCAGACATGGAAATAGAGCTTAAATCATTATTGCCAACCCATATTCTTTCAATTATGCATTCCACTGATTTTGGAACCCAGAGATAGCTAAGAAGCCAGCAGAAATGCAGCATTAGGTGCAGCCACAGCCCCTTCAGCCACTGTGCGTCCTGACTGGCCCAGTGCCAACAGCACACCTGCTGAACCAGCAAATTAACAAAGGGAAGTGAAATCCCTGGAAATCCGTGAGTTTCCTCCCAAGCTCTCACGAGCCAGTAGCAAACGAAAGAAAGGTCCAAACGAAACCCCCCTGGACTCCCTGAGTCCCACACAAAACACAAGCGATCCCCGAACACAATACAAATAAACACCACCTCTAGTCACTACTCACGTGCCTCTATGGGCTCTTGGGCTTCTTTGCCTCTTGGACTGCAGCCACTATTTCCCGGGGTGCCGGCAGTGGGGGGGCAGGGCTGGATGTTCTGAGTCCCAGAGGATTATTCAGAAGCTCTCATTGTCCCTTCTACAGGTGCCAAAAAACTGAGAAAATCATCCCACACCTTGTTGTCTCTCTGCCAGTAGTGAAGTTTAAAGCCTGTGATTTTCTCTATCGTCTTCAACTACAGTCACTATTTAAGATATGAGGTAAACTAGACAGACTCATAACTAGGTAAGGACATAACTGAAATTAAACCTATCTGCCCACATATCTGCTCTATTACTGCTTAGCCCAGGCATGGTGTTAGGGAGATCTCATGTACCAGTATGTCTGCTTAGTTAGCCTTGAAGACAGGCAGCTATGGAAAAATACTCTCTTCTTTATTTATTGTCAATAACAAATTAATTTACATGTATTATAACATGCTATGCATTTTCTTTAGCATAAGGTCATATTAGAGACCTCCATTTTAATTTATCTCAAGAATGTCATTTGCAAATTTCAAATAAACACTTAAAAGTACTTGACCACATACTACTTAAAAATTCTCCCTTATATTGTATATAAGGCATGCCTAACTTATGTTTTCAATACAAGCAATTAAGCACATCCTTTAACTTGGGACTAGAAATAAATCATTTTCAGCAAACACAGAAATACCAAACACAAAGAATTACATCAGGTTGTCCATATGAGTGAAGACACTTAACTCCTCAAAATGCTCCTTACATGTGGAGGTTTCTGTTCAAGGTAACAGAAATGTGACCTCTCCCATGCAAGGGCCCTTGTTTGGAATTCTCATGCTGCACTCAGCACTGGAAGGTCACTTTTACTGCACCGTGACTTCTGCTAAATGTGTCCACTAGACATAGCATAAGGGTGCCAGAAAAGAAAGGTCACAGGGACAGTCTGAATGCCTCCCCCTCAACCTCCGTGTATATTACAAATTGGTTGGGTAGGTAATCTGTAACAAGACACATCTGAATGATCATGGCCAAGAGAATTCTTTACTAAGCCATGTACCTAAGGTCAAAAAGGAGTTTCTAAGGGAAGATAGACAAGATGCAAAATCTTTTACAGAGAAATAAATATATACATATGTGCCTTTGCTCTACTGAAACTGATCTGATTTTCATGTTTTAAGTCATACACTCCAAAGGTTACCATAAACCTCTCTCCATGATATTCATAGGAGCTAAATAGAAACCAAGGAGAATTAACAGGGTGAGGATCGACTGAATTGCAGTAAATGAACACCAGAAAGAGAAAGAAGACATCTACAAGATGCTGCAGATTTTTGAAATTTTAGATCCTGGACCAAATGGTGTGCAGGACCTTTGCAAAGTAATTAGCATTCATGAAATGGCTGGGATGCAGCAGGCTGAGAGCTTGGAGACATACCTCCCCTTATATCTCAGCATATAGCCATGCAAAGAAGGCACTAGACAGAGTCAACAATTTCATTTCCATATTGCAGATGTCTCTGCACAGATGTCACTGACTGAGAGCATGATTTGAGATCTTCATCCATCTCTGTACCTGTTTCTCATTTCATTTCTCCCTTACCCAGCTGTTCAGACAATGAATCCTGTGGAGTGGATCCAAGCTGTACTCTGCCTCCCACAATCCCAGTCAGGGTCATAATAACACACAATTATTACCAAAGGCCCTTCATAACCCACAGAATAAACACAGGCTTCCCAAAAGTACAGTCACCTCCCACAGGCAGCAGTATTCTGCTGTAGTGCCACACACAGAAACAAAGCTGATTTACTGCTAGTTACTTGTTACAGCTCTAAACCTTCTTTCTCAATTAAAGATCCTTTGAGGAAGGAGCATCATGACCAAAGAGTAGCACTGTTCCTTTATACTCTCTTAGGAAATTAAACTCATATTTTCACCAGAACCACAGAAAAGTGAACAAGACTCACAAGAGCTTTTTTAGATCTGATCCCCCTTTTTCCTCACTTTGAGTATTCAAGGAAGTACCATTCTCAAATATGAACCCTGGTGGAGATCACCAGCCTTTCTCATCACAGCAGTCCAAACCTTCACAGGCGTGAAAGCCATGGGACACATATCAGCATGCAGAGGAACAAGGGAGCTCTAGGAACTGTTTACTTGCAGTTGACAACAATGCTTCTCTAGAAAGGGAGGGGGAAGGATGAGCCTGGAATGGACATGCCATGGGGTCCTGAGATGACACAACAATCTTGGTTTCAGGCAGCTGTTGGCTCATTTCCTCCCAAAGCTAAGGATTCAGATTCCCCAGGAGTCCCCACATGAGCACAGCCCTACTGCCCAGTCCCTGGCAAGGACACTTGCCCTGCCCTTGGAATATTTGTGAGTCCATGCCACCTTTCTATGTATGAAGACCTAGGAGACAGCCTGGGAAACTTGCACTTCATGAAGGACCTTTAACTCAAAAGAACAAATGTAACTTATGCAGAGCAATAAAACAAGAAAAAGAAAAAAATCTGACCTATTACCACTCTAAATGTCAAAAGTGGGTTCACAACATGCAATAAAACTGGCAAAGAGCTCTGACAGCCACCGGCTTATGCAACATTCAGGAAAAAAATACTTTAGTGTCAATAAGGACTAGAAAATCTCTGGCAGTCTTAATAAAGGGTATTGTAAAATCTGTTTTCTTCACAATGCAGTGGACATCATTCTCTTGCTAACAAATACCATTTATTACACTGACCTTAGATTTTAAAAACTGGAAAATAAATTGACAGTAGCAAAACAGAAGTAGTGCAATACAAATAGGACAGTGGAATGAAATTAACGTCCTTAACGTTTCAAATTACAATTCACTCAAGACAAAATGCAAAATTTTTATGAGCTAGGCATAAAGAGTGGATCTTTTTTCAAATTCATGTGCAGAGCGCAGGAACAGTTTCAGAGAAAATGCAAACTACCAACAACAGATTTGATTTTTTTTAATTTGCCAGGTGATTTCTTTGTCAATCTTATTAATCTTGGTTGATGATAAGTGTAGCAATATTTCAATTATTCTCCCTATCACTATCCTGTCAGATCCTCACACTATGGGTGAAAAATTCTGCTCTATATTCACACAATAGGTCTTGACTCTCTTGGCTAATAGCACTAGAGGAACATACAAGTGTGAGGTTGCAGACTTTTCAGACCTCAAACGTTGGACATGAAAACACTTTTGAGATTCTGCAGGTGGATCTCTTCACATGAAGAAAGAAAAATATCATTTGCAGCAAACTAAAATCCTAAGTATTTTGGCAATCTACATCCTTGGAGCTACTTCAGAAAGTGTCTTCCTTTTTGTCTTTCTAAACTCCTATACTTCTTCTGTTTAAGTAATGTTTCCTGTTAAGAAGTCTTCTTGAGCTACCACATTATGGGTCATCACTGCATTACTTTCTGGGAAATCACAGCAAACATACATGCTATCTTTGCAACACCTAGTGATGTAATAACTAGTCATTTTAATTCTTTGGGGAGACGATGCTACATTCACTTGTCAACAACAGGAAAATAAGGGGCGTGCACCTAACCAGGGACCTCCGAGTCCCACAGCAAGAAGGGCTGGCAACCTTGCTCCCACCATGGCCACGGACAGTTACCTTGAGGCCTTTTCTTGTACTGCACCCAGTAGAGGTCACTAGAGGATGCATCAAGTTTTAATGGCAAGAAAAGCCCTCCAACTGCAAGGGGAGAGATGCACCTTCCTGAAAAGCACATTATCTGCCTAGGATTTACTGCCAGGTAGACACTTGTGAAAGAGAGAAATAAATGCCACTCCATAAAAAAAAAACGAATATGTTTAACTGGCTACATCCGAACACAAGCAGCAATCATCCAGTTAAACAACACTGATACCAAGCAGGGAAATATATCTAACTTACTAAAAGCATATCTACTACCTGTGCATTTCCAGATGTAGGGATCCCTTTCTTTCTTCCACAGCTTAATACAGTCCACAAGGTGTGCCACAAATAGGAAGCCAAAAGGCAGAAATTACCTACAATCCAGGCAGCATTTCTTTGCAGGATTAGATCCATCCCTTTAATTTTAATCATCTGATTAACTTTGTTCTCCTGCTGTAGCAGACACAATTTGGCAGGCACACTCAGAACCCTCCCCAGCTCTGTGAGTACCACCTAGCTAGACAAGGCTCAGACACACAGCAGGATCCCATCTCACACTTCAACGCATTCCCTGAACCTATAAGGAAAAGAAGTGATGGATCACTGACAAGCATGAAACAGGTGCAGGGATTGACATGAGATGTGTATTGCACACACTTGAAAGGCAATTACTCTGACATTCCAGAACTTCTCCAATGAAAGCAAACTGTTAGCCCAATCCCTTTGCAGTTAGCTGTTCAGTCCATTGATCATCTTTTTTTCCCCTTTTAATAGGCAAGAACTGGAAAAAAATTCAAGGCAATAACATAAAATGTGTCATGGTGCACATGCATAGAAAGGTCAGTTTGAAACACCATAGTTTTACTGTCTTCTGTCCCTTAGCTTGCAGTCTATCGACACTGCTCTCATATCCAAAACAACACCATGCAGAAAGGGAATCTAGCTGTCTACTCATGTCATATCCATCATCTACCAACCACCAATTCCTGCATCCAAAGGATGGAAGGTGCCAAATTATTACAGCCACATGGATGTGAAACACTCAGCATTACCATAAAGTTATCTTCTTTCCCCTAAAATTTCCAGAAACAGATATGCTGTTTCTGTTGAATTTTCCCAAGCAATTCAATATGATGCAAATTCTGCATGAAAAATTTTTGTTGAGCAGAAATTTCAAAACAACTGAACACAAGGTATTAAAACTGGAAATGGTAAGTAACTTTAACAAAAAAAGTACTGCTACCAGCTCTATTGTAAGCTCAGGGAAGCTGTTTTACTTCTAGAGATCAAAAAATAAAAACCTGAGCAACAAAGCATGTTGTGGTTCACTGTCTAATATATAAGGATATACAAATATATGTAAGGATCATAAAGGACCATTACATAAGGTCTTAGATCTCTCTATATATGTATATACATATGAAAGAAATCCTTATATATAAGGACTATACATCTTCCAAGCAACAGCTGCCCGTGATTACAGGGCACTAGGAGGCACTGTAGAAGATGAAGCAGTAAGAAGACAGTGTCATTTCTTCCCTGCTTGGGTATTTACCCGATCAGAGGTGAACAAGCAAAGAACACAAATACCAGAAATCAAAACTTCACAAATCAAACTACAAAAATAATGACTTCATTGAAAAACAAAAAAAAAGTCAAGAGATTAAAAAATGACAACTGCTGTCCTTTCCTTAGTCAACTTCTGACTTCTGTGACTTCAGAGCACTCTCAAGCCACCTTTGAGTTAGTATGTAGTTATGTTGGGAAGGGTCCATTCAGTAGCAGGGTTTTATGCAGTCGGGAGACACTAATATTCCCTTATTTCTTTCTGAGGAAGACAGACAAATATTCTCACTAGCATGGGAGCCAGGAGCTACCTGAAATTATGGAATCACACGCATTTGCCACATGACAACAGTGCGCCAAGAATCCAGGACATGAAGAGGGCACCACAAAAAGGATATTCTGTAAAGCTGCACCAGGCTGAGCTTGGAAGCACAGTATCTCATGACAGCATTCCAAGCAAGCTGAAAACGTGCTTGGTAAAACAAAATGGGCCCAAACTTGGCTGAAGTCCACTTCCACTTTCTTGGCCATACCAAGGCAAGCTTTAGACATGGTGCTTCAATTTCAAGGCTGAAGAAAGCCTTGGGGGTTTTGATCTCTTCTTCACTAGTTGAGAAGTTGTACTACAAATGTACTGAGCCAGTTGCAGGGTTTTGTTAAAGAGCCATGCTTAACCAAAACTTTAAAATAAGAAATAGGTTTCTGTCAAATATTGAGATCAATATATTGAACAGTGTTAGGGGGAAAGGGAGAGTTATTTGGGGTTAATTATTCCACAGTGGTCATTTTCTTCTCTGTTCAAAATATTGCCATCACTCTGGCCTCCCCTGGAAAAAGGAATTTGTCAAAGTACCATTACTGCCACAGTAATTTCCAACACAGAAGCTGCAGGGGAAGTAACTGCTAAAGAAATGGTAGCGGTGGTGAAAGAGATGAAAGAAGACTCAAAGGAGACAAGGCTGATCACATTCTGACTGGAAACAGGGAATTAGAGTACAATTAGTCATCCCCAGGCCTAGCTTAACTGAACATCAAATATTTTGTCTATCCAATAGTTTTAGCTGAATATATAGAAATTAGTCCTTAAAGTGTTTTCAAAATTCAACAAAAGGATACCTTTGCACAGAAAATGTAAATTATCTTCTTCGTGGTCAGTGACTTGTGTTTAATCCCCAGCTCCATGATTCACACGTGTGCAACTTGATTCTTTCATTTTAGTGAGGCTAGCCACAGAAGAACCATAGCAGAACCACAGAAGAAACACAGAAGCTCCTAGGCTGCTATTCACCCAGTTAGCCCCTCCCCCCCCAACACTGGGTAATAATTTAATGACCACTTTTTCCAGATTGCAATTCAAAATCGAACAACGTGAACTGCATTTCTCACTCTTACTTGTTAATGTGTAACATGAAGCAAAACCACACGTTCCTTCCTGAAGACAGAACCTAGCCAAGATACAAAGACATGTGCTGCCAGCAGTGCACACCGGAGACGAGAGGGCATTCTGAAGAAAACACGTGTCCAACAGGCAAGGAGCAGTTTCATCGTTTTTCCATCCTGTCCAAGAGGGAAAAGGTCAGTGGAGTGCCGGTGTGGCAAAGGGTGCCACCTAGGGGGCACCGACAGCACAGCTTCTCGGCAGCACCAATTACTCACAATTGATGGTCAACAATCGCTGGGTTTGCTTTCCACAGTAGACTTTTAATTGCTGTGAAAGTTTTTTAAATTATTATTATATTATTTAAGAAGTTCTTTTACAAAAATTTACTGTATCAGAAGATGCAAATTGTCTGCTTCTTTCATTAAAAAAGCTATCTAGAAAAATAGTTGTTTTCAGCAAGTGGATCATTTTCTTTAATTATAATCAGGTAGTTTCAGATAGAATTATTTCCTCCAGCAAGTACACACTTTGACCACTCTCCTCTGGATGGTCTATTGAGTTACAATACACTCCCATTTAAGTGAATGGATGTTTTGTCACTGCCTTCCCCTTCATCCACAGAAATTACACACGTAAGCACACACGCCTGAGCACAGTTTACTGTATTTCCTGCCAACACATTCTTCTTTCCTTCCTTTCCTGATCAGTATAATAAAACTGCTCTTCAGGCCAGCAGAAGAAGCTAAAACCTTTCAAATGCAATTCTTGATTTTCCTTTTATCAATATTAACTGACAGTTAAGGCCCAACTTTTTATCCCATCAAGAAATTCCTAAAAAAACCCAAAAATCAAAACACAACTGTGTGAAAGTGAAGTCATAAAAGCTCAGGAGAAATATAACCAATGTTTATGTATCTGGAAACCTCACTCTGGTGAAGCATATTACCAGAGTTCAGTTAGATTGTCTTTCACCTTTGAAGTTTTGCTCCCAGGAGACTGAGGAGCTAAAACAGGAATACAGAGTTATTTCTTCAGCTTGCAACTAGCTACCAGCTGTTCATCTTCTAAACGTATTCTTTTCTCCCCTACTGCACCACCAAACCCTCTCTACCCTTTCTTACATCACTCTGAAGAAGGGGCCAGTTCCAACCAATGAAGACTGAAGAAGCAAACACCAAGACAGATAAGTTAAGACAAGAGTTAAAAAACTTTGCAGCACAAAGCGGTGAAAAATCCCACCACCTCAGTTGCTACCTGCAATTCATCATCAAGCAAACATACATTAACACAGGCAAATCAGTTCTCAGTCCTTTTTCTGATCCCAAAGACACAAAACTCATGGGAAGAACTCCATGGCAGAAACAGCAACTTTTGCTGTCTCACCTGTGCAACTTGTTTTTTTTCACACTGAAAGAAAACTCTTAAAAGAACCAATAACATCCTCCAAAACCTGATGACCCAAATGTGTGTTGTTTTCTTTTTAATACTCATTTTCTGTAACACTGAACAAAACTCTAAAATAAACACATCCTACTTAAGTGAGACATGATCAATTTGTTTTAATGTAAAGACCTTTTTTATGCCTACAAAGTAAGAACTGTAGTACCTCACTGAAGGCTGGAATAATTCTGAACTAAAGGAGCTCAACAGGTTAAGACGTATCAAGAATTCAACTTCTTGAGTTGATAATACAAATGAAAACATAATGAAATTTTCTCTACAACAATGCTCCAGGGTATTACCTGAGCACAAACATTGTTCTACCACAAATAGATTTTCTCAGTTCATGCCTAAATGATGCATCAGTAAAAATACTGTTTCCTCTAGATTCTCACATTAAAAATATTAAAAAAGGCATAATACAAGGAAAAGTGCTATTATTTCTAAACACATTTTGGCTGATCACAGAGTCCTTTTCCTACCAAGATCCCATACCATGATGCCTAGCATTGTTCTTACAGGACACAAGTGGAGAACAGATCTACACTGACAACACTCAGCCTTGCAAGCGTGGCATACAGCATGTAACCATGCTCTGCTCACCACGTAGTGGGGAGCTCCCTCAGTTCCCCTGGGAAATCTGCTCTTTCCATGGGACTCATTCAGTCTCCACTAACTCCAGTGCTGTTAGATAGGACAAATGCTTTCAAAGGTGAATCCAACAAAATCCACGTTTATCTTCTGATTTTCACCTCAAGCCCATTATTAAGTAAAATCCACATCATTGACTTTGGCATATGGTCTCGTTTTCACCTTAATTTGGGCAGAGGCATGTCTCAGTAATCAGATCTTTAAATAGTCTCTCACAGCTTCAACACATTGTCACAGATCACAATGAAAAATTCAACTCTACTGGGAAACACATAGTAAACTCCTTAACTAATTGAAAAAAAAAAAAAAAAGCAGTGCTTTGGGAAAACAAAAGTAATTGTGCATTTACTTAGTTACCTTTTTATCTTCTGTTCCAGGAGTTGATGCACCGAATTTTCCTTCCTGAAAGCTTCTAGTCATCTTCATTTTTTCCACACTCTGAAAAAGGGCTGTTTTTTCTAGTCTGTTTGTGCTGTATCGTGTATTTATCTCTTCCAGCCTGTTAATCTTAAGTAGCTTCATACTATGTCCAGTTAACTTACTGTCTGTTCTCCTCTCCACCTTAGATTCATAAACCAGTGAACATTCATAACTTCTGATTGCTCCTCCTTCTTGGCTGTACAAAAGAAAGACAAATAAGTATCACTGTTATTGATGCATTTTAGCTTCAAAAATTACCATGTTGCAACACTTTATCTTTCAACTCTCTCTCCTTATACTTGCTAAACCAATACACAAATATAGAGTATGAAGGCCACAAGACCAATAGAATGCAATTTGTTTACTATAAACTACTTAGCTCTATGAAATCAGTACATACTGCTGCTGCTTGCAGACCTTCCTTGTGGAGCACTCCCTACTTTTCAGCCATCTCAGTGGTTCCTTGTCACTCAACCTGTTTTCTTCTCTGTTGCAGTTCCAGCAAGTTGATATGCAAGGACTCCACCATCAATTCTATAAAGATTTTACATACTAAACAAAGCAGTACAGGCACGAACACAGTCCTTCCCTCTCTTCCCAGTATCCTGTACCACAAAAATAGCTAACCGTCACTGTCAGCAGGCAAGACATATAACCCCACAGGCGCTCCACATATCAGAAGGCAAAAGGCCCAGAGGCCAGAAGCTCCCAAAAGCCAAAGCCCAATTTCTTCCCCAGGTGCCTTTTCTCCATCTCTCGGCCCTCAGCCCACGTTCCCATTGGCTCTCGTGCTACCGCCCCACCCATCACAGATCACTCCCAGCCGAGAGCGATCCAGAACAAACCACACTGCCCAAGCACAGGTACACATTGTGCCGCCTGATTGGCAAGGCCCAGCCAGCAAGGCTTTCAGGCCGGCTGTTCCCACAGGAAATTGCCAAAATGGTGGCGATTTGGGACCCTCTGTTGAAGGCTGCATCATCACCTGGGCTCCTTCCCAGTCCAGGCCCTCGTGATGTGCCTGATACATACATCATGTAGGATCATCAGGGCTTGTCTAATGGTAAGTTTGCCTGGAAGGTCATTGCAAGTCAAGCTGTTAGCTTTATCTCTCTGTAGAAGGGCTTTTATTCCACAGCAAGGTGGTGGGTTTCCACCTCAAGTAATCCCTTGGCTTCACTTGGAATAGATGTCCTTTTGAACAACTAATTTTTTTTAAAAGAGTAAGAGAATCTACTCTAAAATTTCATTTAGCATCTCTGTGTACACCTAGGAAATAGAAGACAAAAACATTTCCATTGCTATTATTGTAATCTGTCCTTCACTGTACTGGAAACCTAGCTACAAAAGCACAGTGCTAAGGCCTTAGCTCTAGAAACCTGAATCTGTTAAATCTCATTACAGAGCTCACAGTTTTCAATTTAACTTGCATAAATACCATAAACTATATGGTGTGATTAAGAACATATATATAACCTTGCAGTCACTAGCAGCACAGAGAAACAGCTTTCAGTGCACAACCACAGATCCAATTAAAACAGTTATTTTTACCCAAACACCTTCCAAGGGAAAATGTTCTTCAGTGTCTTGACCCCACACCTGTGCACATGCACAGATTAGGCATGTACCTACACCAGCTAACTGCTGTGCCCTCTAAACTTCCCAGATATGAAAGATGGTATCCCGTGTGACACAGGAGATAGCTAGATAGAGGTGACATTTAGAGACGATGGACAGCAAAGGACCATGCACACTTGCAGCTTTCAAATGAACCTTTCACAGAAGATTCCTGCTACCATCTTGTTGCACTCCTAGATTGTGCTGTTAATATGGGAGATGCAGAGACAGCACCATGGGACTGTAAGGCATTCATTATCTGAAGAAGTCATGCAGCCAGTATGTAAAAGTGTCCAGTCTGTTGCTTCTAGCATCTCTCACCACCTTTCATGGCTCTGAAATCCCTTTCCATTGCCTTCAGCTGAAAGAATACTTTACGTGATTTTCTTCCCCTATTTCTCAAGAGCAGATTCTTGGGTTTTCCTAAAGGCTCTGACAATTGCAGGTGACATACCCGAAGGCTCAGTCTGATCTTTGAGCCATTATTCTACAGATCCTTTAACCTACTCCACGACAGGAGATGATGTGAAATAATCCAAAGTCATCAGGAAACACAGGAGATGTTTCCAGATGCCCTCCTGCTACCTCTGTGTCTGCAGCTACTCAAATCCCACAGTGATTTACAGTGACCTGGCTGTAAAGACTGCTTCTGTCCTGACAAGACTGCAACCAAGGAAACTTGATTCAGGCTCTCCATAGCTCTTGAAAGAGCACATCATCCTCTATGCTTTGATCACCAAATGTGGCCATTCACCTAACGAGAATGACATGTCCTAAGTAAAGGACGTGTTTCTTCGAGCTGACCAGTAACTCACTTATCTGGGAAAATATTAATGGGATAGGAAGCTCAAATGTCTTACTGGGTTCTGTTACCAAGCAGAAGCTAGGAGGGAGTTCAAACATGATTGCCTTCTTCCCCCATTATTATCTTAATACATCCCTGAAACAATAAGCTGAACAATATAAGTTTTCTCAGGTGCACACAGTGAAATTTGTTTGCAAGTGCCTCCTCCACAGTCCCAGAGAAAAAATCTCCCCTGGTCATGTCTCACTGAGCAATGGGAAACTATGACCTTCACATGGTGTGAAGCTCCACTTCTCCCAAAGATGGGTGAAAACCTTTCCCCAGTCATTCACATTCCCCACTTTAGGCCTGGGAGATACTTTCTTCTGGATCATCTTCAACAAGCCAATCTCTCACTTCAAGCAAAATAGCTTGCTTTGTGAACCACCTCTACACTTACACACTCAGAGACTACACATGTCATAAAATCACTGCCTAGCTGTAAGCACAGGCAGTGCATACCTACAGTTCTGCTGCTTTTTCTGCCCAATAGCAGCAAATCAATATATTTGCACCATAAAAATACAAGCAATATAATAAATGTTTATAAAACTGGTCAGAATTTGAAATGGGCAGGCAAATAGGTATTAGCCAAAAAGAAGAACCCACAATCAACCCATTTTACTTTCAACATCTGGTTTTAGATCCTAATCCCTTCAGTTAGAACTAGGTTTACATGATGGGCTGTAAAGCACTTTGCTTGAAACTCAGTCCTTTCGCTTCCATCATCAGCTCAAATAAAAATTTTATTTCTGACCTATAGGCCATTTTCTAACCAGCCATTTTCAAATTTTAAGCCTAGGGGTACTCTTAGCCAGTAGCCAGCCTTGTTTACTTCCTAATACAGCTGACATTAGACTGACCTGAATTTTACAAGCTGGGAACTATTATGTCACGGTGTATAATTAAACCTAAATATATACTTTCAGAAAGAAAACAAGATGTAATGTGGAAAGAATTACCAGTGGGTCAAGTCCGGGTGGTAAATTAGGATGCGAATGGTACCGCTTACTGTGTGCCCTTCTTTGAAATACAACCTGTCCTGCATTCTGCATAATACAAGAACTGGGTTTTGAATCTAATTAAAAAAAAAATAGTAATTTATTGATGCCTCTTCCACAGAGAATGAAGTTTTCACATATTTGAACGACAGACCAGGTGGACCCCCAAGTTCAGACACCTTGGCCATGTCGCTGAACGCGGTCCCCAGGCGCAGGGAAGCCTCGCTGCCGGGGCGGGGAGCGGGGCCGGGCGGACTACAGCTCCCGAAGGGCTGCGGGCGGCACCGCTTCCTGCCCCGCCGCGGGAGCCCATGGAGCCGACGGAGGGCGCCGAGGATGAGCGGCTGGTGCAGTGCCCCGTGTGCCTGAGGGAGCTGCCGGGCGCCGACATCAACCCGCACCTGGACCGCTGCCTGCAGGCCGGGCCGGGCGAGGCCGAGCCCCCCAGCAAGCGGCCGCGCCTCGCCGCCGCCCCGCCGGGCAGCCAGGCCGAGGGGCAGCCAGGGGAGGCCCGCCCGGCCGCCGGGCCCCCCGTCTTCTCCCTCTTCCACAAGAGCCGCGGCGGCGAGCNCCGTGCCGCCGGGCCATGGATGCTCGGCCGCGCTGTACGCGGAGAGCCTGGCGCAGAAGCTGGAGGGGAGGCCCCTGGCCGAACGGCTGCGGCCGGACACGCTGGGGGACTACGTGGGGCAGGAGCGGGTGCTGGGGGCGCAGACCCTGCTGCGGTCCCTGCTGGAGTCCCACGAAATCCCCTCCCTCATCCTGTGGGGGCCGCCGGGCTGCGGGAAGGTGAGTGCGGGCGGCGAGCGCCCAGCCCTGGCTCACAGCTTGCGGGTTCGGGCCCTGCGCTGCTTCACGTGGCTCTTGAGGCCAGTGAACTTAAAACCTGTTCATTTTCGAAATCACGCTCCCCACCACCCCCCCCGGCCTTCCTGGTTTCTTTTGTAGTGTCTTTATGTTGACTGATGTTCACTAGTTTTCACTTCAGATTACAAAAACACAACCTGCCTCCTTTATAAAATAGAAGTGGTTTGCCCCCATTAGCCCCGCTCCATGCAGCTTGCACTGTGGTTACACAAGGCCTCTCTTGCTTTCAGATAATTCAGATGTCGTAACTCCAAAGCCAGTACCTTAAACATAAGCCGTGGTTTAGTTCATGGCTGACAAGCTTAGAAACAGCAACAACACACAATCTGTAAATACGTCTAAGATACAGAGTAAGATACCAGCAGATTAATACGGCACAGTTTGTGAGTCCTGGGTTTGCTTTAGCCTAACAAATTCTGGCCCCTGAGAGAAGGCAGCACTGGTGTGGAAGGGAGGGAGCCTTATGGCCAGGCACACATTCACCTTCAAACACTCAAAGCTAATGGGCTTTTGCAGGATCTGACTACAGCACCTTCTTGTTCTGCCTTCTTTAAGATACCAAGGGCTGTATGAATCCCAGAAGAACCTGTAATTACAGCATGGCAGGGAAGGGATTCACAGTTGTAGTGACGAAAGGACCAAGGAATGCCTCAGGAGTGGTCTGGAGAGAGCACTGTTTAAGATCTTGAGTTAATTTTGTCCTTTTTTCTCAAGTGTTTCAGATCTGTGGGTGGAGTGACAGGGCAAGAAAAATACAGTTTTCTCTGTCAGTCTAATGTGTTCGCAGCATTAAGTTTCGCATATTATATGTATGTAATTTGGTGTGTTGCCTGCATGTGAGAGTATGTTTGAGAAGTCTGGGATAGGGGAAGTAATTAATTAATGCTTAGCAGAGAAGGACAGAGCAGCAGCTTCCTCTTGTCAGCATAGTTACTAGAAAATAAAAATACTTGATGTGCATGGTGTTTGAATAATAATGCCAGTCAATCACAGTTAATAAGGAGAAGACATTAGAATTAAGTGAATACTGTTAACGATGATGCAACAGGTTGCTTAGGCTAGGTAACTTATACCTGAAAAGAATCAATGGGTGAACTTAAATTTAATTGCCACTTCCTTTAAAATAACAAGATAATACCAGAAAGCAAGAGCTCAGAAGAGATGGGGTAAAGAAAGGCTGTTTCTAGAAGGAATGAGTTTCTAAAAACTGATTAAAGGGGAGGTGGATTGACAGGAGTAGGATGGCCAGAGAAGTGGAATTCAGTTATTTAATAAATAGGAATTCTCCTTGCTGAATGAGTAACACATTCAGAGGCTTGCTTCTATATTTATTTGTGCTCTCCGACCTTTTGTTTCTTGTTATCTGTGTCAACAGCATTTGCTTGCTCTGTCTTGAAGCCCTCTTTGTTCAGGAAAACAAGCTACAAGTACAGGGGTAGCAAAATAAAGGCTGAATACAGTCTCTGCAAAATGGCACTGAATTCAGTGGCCTTTGGGTTGTGCACCTGGCTTTGAACATGGCATTGCGTTTTCATGAGCTGATGACAGCTTAACAGTTGTGTTTCAGGTCTTATTTAGGAATCTTCTGTGGTACTAAACCTGTCTTTGAATAACAGGTGTTCTGGTTTATGCCTGCAATATCACATCTTTCATGTGGCCCATGCTCCTCACCACTATGCTTTATGCAAAATTGTATTTAGTAAGCTTGCTTTTCATAGAGTTTAAATTCTACTGCTCCTCAGTCATCTGACTTGTATCAATGTTGTGGCCTTTGACTCATCAAGGAATATTCCCACAACTTAATCTGTTACGTTTTTACTCTCAAAGTACTTAAACTGATCTACTGATCTACTTTTTAGGTTACTCCTTCTCAGCAGAAAGTTTTGAGTTTGCATGCTTTCAGCTGGCTCCTGGTGAAATACCCATTATTGAGTGAACCAGAAATTTCTACTCCAAAAAGCTGAACTTTCCCCTTCTCTCATTCTCATCAATGTTTCTAGGATGGTGCTAGAGTATAATTTTATCTCAGGCCTTCTTCCCCATAAATCATATTGTCTGTCCCAGTTAAATAGTTGATATTTCTGGGCTTTTCTTTGGTATTTTTTATGAAATTCTGCTCCTTAGAGATCGAACATGCAAGCAGAGTAGTCCCTCTAAAAATGGAAATGGAAATCTGTGGTTGCCTGCTTGTCCCGTTTCACTTCCTGTTTGGGTTGTATGTATATATAATGTGTGTAAGAAAACATGTCACAAGAAATTAACTTGGTGCTGGAAACTTGAAAGATCCTGTGAAGGAGAAGTAAGTATTCTCACTGCTCAGGACCTGGTTGAACTGATCAGTAAAAGCTTTTTTCATTAAGTACATTCCTTTTCAGCAGGAAAAAATATTAAGAAATAACTGCATGTTATGTAGCTTTGTATGTAACAAGGCCACATGCTAAGCTCTGCCCATCAAAGAGCTAAAATAGGAGCATAATTAGATATGTTGGTCTAAATTCAGAAGTGCTGTGTAAGATGGTCATACACTTCTTAAACCTCTTTGCACTCTTGCTACCCATGGAATCTGGTTATTGCAGCCCATCTATGCCTTCTTCCATTTCTACAGCCAAATGCCATGCTAACTGATACTTTTGAAAAGGGTAGAGCAGGACTAAGTAAAAAAATAAAAATACTAAACATGGAATAAATCATTAGGGCCAAATTTCAAATCAATTTATGTATTATTTTTCAATTTGGACCTTTATGAGAAATAGTTCAACAGACTTTTTCTAAGCAAGAAGAAAATAATCTTACCTGTTAAAGTGCTGTAAATGAATTATTTCATACTGTAGGTCAAGAGTATTTTTGGAGAATTTTTAGCACAAAAACAATAAAGCTAGGTACTGGAGTAGAAGTATGTATGCTATGTATGTGCTCTTCCCAAGTCAGTTCTGGCCTCAACTGCACTTGAATATTCAAGGAAACACCCTCAAAACTGAAACGACAAAATTGGGGTATTTCTGCTGCGATCTTCTTTTCTTTTGAGTTTCCATCTCTGCTGAGTCCTCTTTAAAGGAACATGATCTCTGTCCTTTGAATTTGTCATCACAATTTCTTAGAAAGTTGAGGTGCTCTGGGTGAAAAGGCTTTGATTTTTTGTTTTTGCTTTTGTCACTCAGAAGTGTTGAACACAAGAACCTGTTTTCTGCTTTTAAGAAGCTGACCAGACACAGCCAGAAGAAACACTGCCTCAAGGAGATGCCGTGGTTATTAGCTTAGGAACAGTTAGCTTGTTCATCCTGACTATGCAAATTTTTAAAGGCCTGTATGAATCCTAGTGTAATGTGAGTAAGCTGAACTGTAATTTATGGCACCTTAATACAGGGATTTAGATTTTTGCATGTCTGCCATTGGGGCACCAATTTTAGTAAAGAGTTAGTGGGGGGACACAGCGTAACTTGAGCACTGAATAATTTTGCTGCCACAGATGCAGTTTAAGCCTTATAAACTTGAACATTCTGTATTTAAATACAGTAAACATTCCCTCTTATGTCTGCCGTTTAACAAGAAAAAACCAGGTAGCAAGTGGCATGAAATGGCTCACTACAAAAGATAAAACAAAGAGCATTCATGCATGATTTTCTGGGCTTCATGTCCGCACTCTAGTGCTAAGTTAAAACATGCTATGTTGGTATGAGTGCAAAACATTAAAAACCCCATTAAGTGGCCTTTGAAGTTTCTATCAAATCTCTGGCATTATATTTTATTTCTAGGACTCCCTTATATTTTTTTTTCTTTGTTTGTATTCAAGACTTTGCTGAATGACACATTGAAACACACCCAGCAAGTCCACCTTGCCTATTTTGCTGCCTGCGTAATCATCCCTTCCCTCCAGTGCTTTCAGTTTTGCTAATTCAAGTGTTTACCTATGGGCTGTTTGATTACTTGAGTGTATTTCATCTTCTCTTAATCATACAGCCTGGAGCCTGATTTGAGCCATTTGAAGTAATGAGTTCTTTTGATTAATTTCCATTGAGTTTTTAATTGAAAATGTATGATGTCTTTTACAGTAGTGTGAACTTGAAGTCCAGGACAACTCTGAAAAATTGATTTGTCTTTGCAGTTGCCTGGGAGAAGTCTTCAAATACAGTGTGCTTGGATTTGCTTATGCCAATCTAAATCAGGAATAACGTGGGGTTGCTTTCTAGGAAGAGAGAACTGGAAGAGAAAATACAATTGTATTCATAAAACAGTTGGACTATAAGGACACAAATTTGGATACAGCAAATGGAGGTACAGCTCCATTTCAGCAAACATTATGCAATGACCTTGCATCTGTTTGTGCTTGGTTGGGCTTGGATTCTGGAAGTGCTGTAAAGCACATACTGTGGCTCTTGTTCAGTGACACTTACTCCTCCAGTAGTATCTCAGTGGGCTATTTGGGGTGTGAGGAACCAAACAAGATGGGCAAGAATAGCATGTGCCCTTATATAAATGCCAACTGCTGCTACTTTTCATTGTGTTTATCTGTATAGACAGTGTCCCCGGGCCATGTTCATCTGCTATCCTGCCAATTTCCTTTAGACACAGCCTGACTTATCTCCTATGACGCAGTGTGGTGCAGAGAGCATCCACAGAGGTACATCCCAGGGAATTGCTGCCCTATGTGGCATCCAAGGATGCTCTTGATGTCTCCCTCAAGGCAGTGGAACTGAGCATGGCCTTTCCTGACCGCTTGTTAACAACAGGATGGCCCTGCTGCCAGCAAAGGGAGGGTTGAGGGTGAGGAGAGGCCATTGATGGCAACACCGTGTAAACAGATAGGAAAATCCTGGCCAGAATAAAGGAAGAGCAAAAGATAACCATAAAGTCATGGTCAAACAGCAGCAAAGAAAATCAGGATGCTAGTTCAGCACTCTGGTAACACAGTTTAGACCCTACAAGTCTATAGGTGTAACTAGCCTGCTGTGTTTTGCACTAGGCTTATCAGTCTTTTGTCATCCCTGTCACAAACATAATTCATGCTGTGGTTTGCTCTGGAACAAACTGGCAAAGTCACTGATTGGGGAAACCTACATGCCAACTAGATTATCCCTGCTCAGGAATAATCCATGCTGCACTGCAGTCTATACACTTGTGCCAATCTGTGCCAGATCTGCTTTGGTCACCTTAACACAGCCTGGCAGAGCCTACAACCTTCCAGGCCTTCTGGGAGAAGCATGCATGTTGGAATGACCTTAGGTTTCACAGTGTTCTTGACTGTGATCTGACCATATGTACCAATCTCTTCCCTGTTTTTTCAATTCCACTTTCTGAAATGAGCTAGGCAGTACCACTCTTCATTCCTGTAAGGAGTTTTGGTTAGCTGAAGTGATGGCCATAGTTAAATGGCCTTGTACAGGACTGCAAAAATCCAAAAGACCACCTTTACTAGATCTAAGTAGGTAATGTAGTCTTTGAACATCAGGATCAATAAGACTGGTTTAATTTGTACTTGATTTTTACTGTTTTCTTCCAGCCATGGGTGTGAGGTTGCATTGATTATTGGCAGTGCAGAGAGTAGGGAAATACCTCATACTTAAGAGTGTTGCCCAGTCAAGGAAACTTGTGGATATACAGAAAATTCTTGTCTCCTAGTACAAACACCCAGCTAACCAAACAGCAAATCTGATTGAGTTTCTGCTCTGACAGTTGGTGGAGCCAAGCATACTTTGTGGGTTGCTTTTGTTTAATCCATAACTTGTATTAAAACCTGGAAGAATGGGTAGCAGAGTTGCCAAGAGTGTGCTTGTTGGGCTATTTTTTTTTGTTTGTTTGGTTCCTGGATTTTTTTAAATCTCAGATGATTGCCGCATCTGAGAAAGGATATTTTTGTTTGGGCTGACACAAAGCAATGTACAGGATGGTCAAGGAGAGTTTCTGTAGTTAAGTGTTTGTTCTGTGTGTTTGGTCTGGAAATTAATGACTGCAGGCTGAAGTTGATAATGTTTTTCATTGGTGAGTAGTGGTTTAGAAGTTTCTTGGTGAATATGTTTCTGTGTTTCAGAACAGCTTGTTATGATGCCACTGCTTTAGCTTGTCTGTACAGGTAAGTCAGTAAGGTCTCACAATATTCAGCATAAAACTTGAGATGATAGGTGTGAGTTTGAATAGTTAGGTGTGATGATAGAGGAGAATTGAGAATGATTTCTGGAAGGGGCAAGGGTATTACACTGTGAGCTTTGTAAAGTGTAGTTTTTAGTGAAGTTAGCAAAAGGTTAGTTTGCAGGATCACTGGATTGCTCCTTAATTTGTGGAAAACAATATCTGCTTCTCCCCATAAGGGAAAAAACAGGAGCTAAATAAGAAACACCTGTATAATAAAAGGAGCACATTATCAACTTGTTTAGATTTCCTTTTCCTGCTTGTTATGCCGGTTCTGATACAGATGTACTCATTCATATTAAATTCCTACATCAGTGTCACTACTTCAAAAGATTTGTTTTCTAATGTAAGAATCAAATTTCAAAATTTATTTTAGATGATCAAGAATAATCAGTGTGCTTTCTTCTGCCTAATTTCAGATCAGATTTTTAATTTTCTTTTTATCCCTTAAATGCATTGCTGCTGAAGTTAGTGAGGGAAACTAGGGGTCTAGCATATGAGTTATAGTTGTTCTATGCTAATGCCTTCATACTTAAGCTACCCTGCTCAAGTGAAGTCTCCAGAAGGTTGTGTGTTCCCTTAGGTTGCAGCCTGCAGTGAAAAAAAAGGGAGAAAACTGTAGCATGTTACTGACTTTTGCTTGAGGTGGTTGGAGAAAAAGCAGCATAAAAAAACCTGAACTCATGGGAAATAATAGCCTTTCAGAGGACCAGGGAAAGTTTGCAATATATATGATAGGCAGTTTGACTTGCTGAATGATTGATAGTGCAGAACAGAAGGAAGAGGCTGTGAACATGTCTGTCCTTGTCAAGCATGGCTTTTGAAAGGCAATGTATGTTATTCTTATTGCAACCTTTGGTGACCCAGAAGTTGGCAGAGCAGGAGAGGTATCTGCTGGCTGAGATCTGTGCAGCAGATTTCAAGTAGATTCTTGGTCTAATAGTAACTTTCAAACAAATCTCTGAAGTTTTTTTACCTAAATTAGAGTTAGAAATATGGACTCCTGTGCATGTTTTTAAAACAAAGTCCTTACTGCTTTTTTTGTAAGTAACAAAACTGTCTGAATGACAGCCAGGGTACAGTGTGAGCTACCAGTCCAAGTGGAGCTGCAAGAAGAATACCTGCTTTTGGTTTTTTTTCTTCCTCCTCTCACCACTGCCACTTTTAGAGAAGCAAGAGGTACATTTTTCCTTTTTCATCCTCAAATTTGATATATTGGGTTTCTATGCTTTCAGAGATTTTTAAGGCATGAGTACATCCTCTGAAGGTACATTCTGAATCAAGGCCCTTCTGTAAGGAAACATGCACTTTGGTTTTAATTTAGTAGCTTAGTTTCAAAGACAGTTTTCTTTAGTTTTGGAGGGCTTGCTTGTTTATTTATTTTCTCAGACCTTCCTGATATCTGTAGGCTTTGCTGCAAACACTTTCCAAGTGTCTTTCCAGTCTTGTCTTCTACAGTGATATGATTTGGAGGTGGGCTGGTGGTTTGAGCTCCTGGGGATGAGGGAGGATCTGACATAGGATGTGAGTCTTGTATCAGGACCTGAAATTACATCGCTTCTGAGGACAGTCAGGAAGCCCTGACTAAAACTGAAGCAAGAATAAATAATGATACATCCTCCTCCTTAGCCTCCCCTTTTCCAGCTTGGGCTGAGTGCTGTTTCAGGTACAAGAAGATCCATTAAAAAGACAGAGCAGTGCTACAACACCACTGGTAGCCAAGTGGTGGTTGCTTCTGCAGCCTCCCTGCAAGAGGATCAGGTTGACAACACCTGCTGCTTTAACCTCAGTACTTGGAATATCTTCGGAGGTGGTTTTGTCAGCACCTGTCCCACTCATCTACTAAGGCTCTCCTGTCTTCAGTCTCCTTAAGGCTCCTTCTTTAATAGAAGTTTGAGCTTGATGGACAAATCAGCTGTTTTCTCCAGCAGTGCTTTCAAATAGAGATACACTCTGCTTGGGGCACATAGGTACCCTTGTATTTTCTAAGAGTTGTGAAGGAAAGTCTGCAAATCATGCCTGTGATATGTTCAGGTGTAGTAAATCTACCCAAGAGGTTGCTGGAGGTTGCTTCTGTGCTATGGTAGGCTTAGTAAGATTCTCTATAAATAAATTCGGATTTGAAGAGGTTGTGCGTGAGGACAGAAAAACAACATAGCTGCTCAGTAAAACAGCCAGCAGTTTGTTCAGTCAGCTGCCGTTTACTTCCCTGGGCCAGCATTAGATTACTGTTGACTGTTTAGATTTAAGAGTTACATTTTTTAAGTACACATGTAATTTTTCATCATTAACGTCCTCACGCTTTTGTAGAAACTGCTGTCTGATTATTTCATTTTTATGTGTGTTGCAAATATAAAAGAGTTTAGTTAATAACATTGTAGCGTTTTATTTCACACATGTGGTTGCACTGTAAACTCTTCTGCAGGTGTCTTGGGGTAGTCCAGCTCTTTATCCATTAACATACTCTACAAAATAACTGCATAGGGAATTGCAGTCTTCTGTGACAGAAATGTATTTGGCAGAGAGTTCTTCTTCCATGACAAAGGAGACAGCTGTCATTGCTGGCCTTTTCAGTATTGAGACTGACTGGGCCTGGTACGTAAAAGTGCAGGCGTTGGAAATGCAGTAGAGGAATTGGCAGCTACCTCTAGCAGGAAGTTTTTAAATCTTCTGTGTGCTAGAATAACATGAGCTAAAATGCCTCACTCTATAAACTGTCAACACAGTCAAAAAAATATATAGCTTTGTTCTTTACATTTGTCCTTCAGATTTGTACGTTCTGTGTCCAAAATGATTTTTACAAAGCTCTCTCCTGTCGCTGTTTCAGACTACACTGGCACACATCATAGCCAACAGCAGCAAAAAGAATGGCACGAGGTTTGTGACACTGTCGGCCACAAGTGCCAAGACAAATGATGTTAGAGATGTCATCAGCCAAGCCCAGAATGAAAAAAGACTCTTCAAGAGAAAAACTATCCTCTTTATTGACGAGATCCATCGTTTCAATAAATCTCAGCAGGTATTGTACTACACTGCTTTTTCAAAAAAGCCTTGTCAGCACTTCTGTAAAATTTCCCACCTTACCTTAATATGATACCTTTCTTTGGGCTTTTGATTTCAATGTTAATCTTCTTAGTAGGTGAATTGGGGAGAAACATAAAAATTAAATTCCTTAGCAAACTTCTAACCTACAATTAATTACTGTGATTCAAAGATTTAAATAAAAGGCTGAGTTATAGTTGACTTATGTGCCAGCCTTTATATGATATTTTTCTGCAATGTTATTTCTGCAAAGTCATGTTAGCAATGTTTGCTACACACATGTTCGTTTCAGCCTCCATCTGGGGGGTAGCATTCTGTATTACCTTTGAAAAGGTCTGGAATGTGAATGTGGCAAAGGTGTGCGTGTATTTTAAGGTTGTCCCCTCTTCTCTGTGAGAAAAAAGTAAGTCATGGCATGGTACTTTGGGATAACATGTTACTGCAGCCATTGCTTGGGTGGTTTTTTTCTTTTCTCAGGTATAAGGTTTTCTTATGCCATGGAAAGCTTGAATTCTGTACTACATGTGGCAGGTTTTAAATTGAACCATACTGGAATCTTCCAGTACTTTTCTGAGCCATCCTATAGAATTAAGTAGGAAATTGTAGCCCTAAAAATTGATTCAAAGCATTTTTAGGAGTAGCCTCACTATTCATTATACTTTATAAGGCAATTTAATGATTTCTTACATTGCCAGGCAATAAACCGAAGTCACACAAATAAACTAAAAAATTTGCAGATTTTTTACCCTGTTTCTTTTCAGTTGGTAGGGTCCTTCTCAGTGCAACCATTTGTTATTAAGGTGAACAGCCCGTAACGTGGTGGGTACATGAAATTAAAACATTTCCATATTTGCGCAGGTGAACTGCCTTGTCACTGTGATTATTTGCCATATCAACAACCCAAAGTCTCACAAGATGCAAAAAATGTAGCTTACTCACATGGGATGTTTCAGGTTGTCATTGATTGAGATCAGCTTTTTCTGCTTCCCTCCCATCCTCAGGACACTTTCCTTCCTCACGTCGAGTGTGGGACGGTGACCCTGATAGGAGCGACCACAGAAAACCCTTCCTTCCAAGTGAACGCCGCTCTGCTGAGCCGGTGCCGGGTGATCGTCCTGGAGAAGCTCTCAGTTGAAGCGATGGAGGCAATTCTGCTGAGGGCTGTCAGGTCCCTAGGGCTCCAGGTTTTGGGCCAGGGCGACCAGCACGGCACCCCTGCGACTGGTGGCTGCAGCAAGAGCTCAGCGTGAGTACTTTATGGGCTGCAGGGTGTTAACACGCACAGCCCGAGGAGCTGACTGCCTGCCAGGGAGAGAATGAAGCAGTTGGGGGGTGGGAAGAGAAACCCTAGCCACTTCTGATAGTAAAGAAAAGAAGTGGCAGCATATGGCAGGGGCGGGGGTGACAGGAGAGAGAGAATTCGAAGCATTGGCTCTCTCCATCCAAAACATAATCTCACCGTCTGGATTAGGAGGGAATTTTATACTTGGATCTGTAGCTCCTGACTCACCCTCCCAGGATATTTAAATCTGTTCTGCTGCTGAGGATTTGCTGTGGAAGCTTGTAACTGGGTCTTTGTCATGTCCTAATGTGTGTTACTTCTTGCTACCGGTTGTAAAAGCATCATGTTACTGTTAAGTGGTGGATGGGGTATCCCCTCTTAATTTGGAAGTGCCGGACAGAAGTTTGCTGTTTTCCAATAACTTTATTTTTATAAAATCAGGGAGGATGCTGCTGCTTCTGTTCTTTAGTTGCAGGATTAATACTGTGCTATGTTTTATGATATTCTGTGAGGAGAGGAGGCTGTTGCTGTGTGACGTTAATAGATTGTTTTAAGAGAGATTTTGTTTTTCTCTGCTCGTTGATGTCCAAGACAGATAAAGTCACATTAAACACTTGAGAAAGTTTTGGAAAAAACAAGGTCTGGATTTGTCCACAAGAGATGTTACCTGCCTTCTGAAACAGGAGCCTGGCAAGTAAGAGTAATACTTGGTACTGTGCTACTCGCATGCAAGCTATTCCACTTCCTTCATGTTGGTTTTTGGCTGCACTCTTAGTAATTTACAGTGCATTGACATGGTGGTGATTGACATACAGTCTGTATGAAATAAATGAGAGGGAACCCACTTGAACTTAGTCACAGAATGTAAGGACAAAGAATTGCCTACCTGGATGTTGAGGGGCAGGTAAGGACAGGTATTTCTTTTTTTATTTTTAGGTTACCCTGCCTCATGGTTTACTCGTTTGTAGCTTTTACATGTTGTAGTAATGTGAATTTTAGAAGACAAGGCAGTACTGCATGTCAGCATTAATGTAATGGCACAGCTGTGGTTGTGGCTACACCCTTCCTGGGGTTCAGAGACCTTCCTTTCTGTGTAGGATTAAAGTACAAGGCATAGTTTCAGCTGCAGTTGTTTGGGTTTGGGTTTCGCAAGACTCTCCGTGGCTGTAACCTTCCGATAGCTACAGATGATTTAAAGCAGTGCGGTGCTTAATCAAACTGAAAGGAGTCTGGCAGGCAGACTGGCAGACTAGCACAGTTTCAGAAATCTCTCCATGAGGAGAGAGGGCCACACTCCAGTGGCTATCGTGAGAACCAAGCATTTGAAAATAAAAATGAGGTTTCAAATTGAGGAGAGTTTGTTGCAGTTGTGTGTCAGGTTTTTCTTGCCTTTCATGACGCGATCTGGTTCTGGGCTACAGTTGCTCCATTTTGTTGCTGATGAGTTCACGTGTTTATAAGCCATCCTCTCCCTTACTATGGATCTGGTTTTGATTTCCTTATTAATTCCTTCTTTTTACTTCACTGTCCATACCATTTCTGCATCTTCATTGCCTCTGCACTACTCTGCAGAAGCAGCTGTTTCATCTTTACCTTTTTACCTCCTTGCCTCTATGAAACAGGACTGTCATTAGATACAAGGCAGGTAACTGTTCATGCTGTCCTGAGGAATAAATGGAAGTAACTATTGATTTGGTTAACTGTGCTCACCTTCACTCCAGAGTGAGAAAAGGAGCTGTAAAGCAGCATGTACCCAAGTGGTGGGGTATATGCACTTTGAAAATGCTTCAGAGATCTAGCCAGAAGGTACAAGAGGATGTGTACATTGAATTTTGGGTTTCGTTTCCCATGTGAGTCTCCCTTTCCAAGCCTCAGCAGTGTAGTATGAAGTACTGCATGTACTGCTTGGCCTCAGTTTTGGTATCACATCACTTGTCTGACATGATGGTTTACTTAATGAGATTTTGAAGAAGAGGATGATTCTTTGTGGTCTCTTCTGTTACCTTGAGGATTAAGGTAAGAGTGAATCTTCCTTAGTCTCTAGAGGCATCATCTGTGCTTGGTAAGAATGCAGCCATCCCCGAGTGATTCAGTAGGTTTCATAATCTGCACTCCACAAGGAAAGTGTGCTCTACCCAAATCTGTTTTCTCGGATTTTCTTGGTGACTTTTTCTTATCTTGCTTCCACCATTGCTGCTGGATTATCTTTCATTTCACTGTAGGCTTTTCTTGCTCTAAAGCTGAAACAGAAATAGCAGGAGGTGTTACCTACTTTGGTATCTTTTTCTTTGTTGTGTCATCATGGCTCATAAAGCTTCTCTGACAGTTTTTATATTAATTACTGGATTTTTTTAGGATAAGATGTGCTTGTTGTTATTTTCATAAGCGTTACTGCCATCAAACTGTACCTCTAAAGTCTGCAGTAAATGAAGCTGAGGCGGAGAAACAGGAAAGGAAGAAACATGCTCATGATGAAGAAAAGTAAGAAGTCAATGGTAAAGATGCTTTTTATTGCTGCAACTTTGCTTGTGCTTTTTGCAGTTTATGCTGTGTCAGTAAGAGCACAAGCTGTTCCAGGTGTGCACTGATGCACTACACTTCTACTACATCAGTGGGGGAAGGAACCAAATTCTTCTCTGGCTTTTTTATTTTTATCATTGAAGCGCTGCTCTCAGAGTGATATCTCTAATTGGAGTCAGACAGTAAACTGGATCGCTGATTAATGTGTCTGAAGTTAGATAGCACAGAAGGCACACAGCTGAGGGAAATGAAAGGAACCCCAGTTTCCTGTTGGCAAGCCCAGACATCATGCGGGTCAGCTTGTTACTGGCTGTATTACAAGTTCTGGCACGTTTTGAATTCACTGGTTCGTAAATCACAACACTGAACATGGGATTCCTTTGGGTCTTTGGTGTTCAATACTTTTTTGAAAATTATTCCTGAGTTGGAAAATCTATTCAATTTCTTTGCAGGAAATGAGTTGCTGAGGTGAGAGGTGACACTGGAAGACAATGCTGTAAGGCAGTGAGCAACGCGTATCACACTGCAATATTTCAGTTGAAGAATTGTATTTGCCTGTAAAAGTGTTGCAATCTGTCAAGGAATAACTATAGTGAGAATAGTTGCACTGACAAAATAAGAAAGTACTGATTCATATGGAAAAGAAGCAGTTGGTACTTTATCTCATGTTTTGCTCAGTTATCTTTTAAATCTTTATCATCCAGGTTCTCCTTGCTTGGGCTTCCTTATGTTTCCTCCCTGATATTGCTTACGCCCTTTACCATAGGATCAAATGCTGCAGTGTTGTATGGGTTTAATAGGTAGTTCATCATACATTTCATGCTGGTTCTTGGCACAAACTATCTTGAGGGTATGGAGATAAAGAGAAATTGGAAGAAGGATTTATTATCTTGTGGTGGTAGTTTTCCATTCCTTGAGCTAGAATATCACCTTCAGTCCAGTGAGTGATGGATCCCAGCACGTCCCTTTTGGCTTGTTTATGTTTTTGTCTCCAAGTATCATCGGTTACAAGGTACCAACATTGACCACTGGCATCCAGTGGGTGTTCAGTGTTAATTTTGGAAGTTGAATAAAATATGGGATTGCCTATCTGCAAGTGGATAAGGAACTTGGAAAGAAGTCAGAAAGCATGGGAGTTATTCTGCCTTGCAGTTCTGATGGGTGCAGAAGTTCGGTAAAGTGGAAAGGGAGTAGGGCACTTGTGCTTCTGAGGACAGGATGGGCTTAAAAATATAAAATATAGCAAGTGTTTTTTGGAAGCCAATGTATTGAAATAATTGCCATCCTGATTTTGAAATTGAACTCATGCCTAGTGAACTCAATAAAAAAGTAGAATTTAAGATTTTAATTGCTCAGGAAAAAAATCTGAATTCCGTTATTCTGAATTCACTGTTTTGAAATATCAGGTGTGCATGGAACTGAGATTATGCAACAGGGAAGCATTTTATTATTTCCAATCAATGATTGTCATCAATATGCTGTGCAAACAGCTTGTATGTGGAAGTTTCCGCCATTTATTCTTGTTCTTTATTATGTCCTGTGTGTCATACTATTGTAGGCATGGACTGAATCAGCCTAATACATAATACATTTTTTGGATTAGAATTGCTGTTACCACTATGTTGCAATTTGAATTTCACCAAGGAAGTGGACAAGACCTTTGCTTGTAACCAAATTTTCCATACTTCCTTGTGAATATTTGTTTAAATTTCTGTAACATAAATTGCTTATGTTGAGTCAACAGGGCACTGTAGTGAAACTGAAGAGACAGGAAGACAATTCAGCTTTCTTGCTCAGCTTTTAATGAGCGTATAAATGCCAAAAGTGCTCTGAGGCGTCAGCTCTGTTAGGGACAGACTGGACTTGGCTTTTTCCAAGTGTAGTACCTGCCTTTTAGTGCTCTCAGTGCTTCCCTTCCACCTGCAGTCACTGCCTGCAGTTGTGGTATCAGTGTGAGGAGGCCTCAGGCACAGGGTGTTCTTCTCTAAAAACAGCAGGCAAAGAGCTTAGTCCTTGCAGGTGAAACCTTCTCTTCAGCATGCCCTGCTGGTGCATCCAAAGTGTTTGCTCATTGTGCAGTATGTTTGGTTTTGTTCCTGTTGATGGAGGTATTAGCAGCAGGATATCTGTGTATAGTGCCTACTGTTCTTTTAAAAAGAGCTTTTGCTTTGTTTGCCAGCTCTTCCATTGCTTATGAAAAATCTGGTGCCCATCTGTAGTGCTGAGGGGTGAACAATGGTCATGATGTTCAAGGAATTTGATGCCTGAAAAAGTCTCTGTTGTATTCTTCTGCTTCTTTGTTCAAAGATAAAGATGGTGTTTGAAACACACTGGCAGAAGTGCTGCTGTATGTGTGTGTTAATTTTTTTTTCTACATTTATCAAATTGCATGAGAAATAAGGAGATGGGAAAAAGTTGTGATGAGATGCATGTGTATATAGATTTATTTTTCCCACAGGATGTGATTCCTGCTGCTTACTCTCTGCAGAATGGGTTTTGCCTCTAGAAGCCATTTGTCACCCTTCACTAGCTGTGGTGTAGATTAACATTGCACTCTGCTAGTTTTTCTCTTTTATGTGTGGCCATGAGAGGACTCAAATGTTAACTGCTGAAGTTTTTCCAGAACCTAGAGTCTTTTTCTTTTATGTGACTAGAGCAAAGTGTGTTTGCAAGAGGGAAGAGAAGGCACGTAATGACTGATGATCAGTGGGTGCATGTTTCTGGGAACCCTGGCATTGCCTTTTTGTACACCACTGGTAATAAGAGTAATATATCTTTCTGGTGAATGAACTGCAGGGCTGTTGTGAATCCTTAATTATTTGACACACAAGAGCTTCGTAAGAAATTGCCTCTCACACCAAGCTCTGTGTGCTAATCCCTACTGATATGTGTCACTCTTGATTTACAGTCCAGCTACTAGAAGTGTCTCCGTTAGAGCCATTACTTAATGCCATGTTTTAATTCCATTAGCTACTGTTTCCAAATCAAATCAGTTTTACTCTCTGCCTGCCAAACACCTTAGATGTTACCTTGTCTACATAACTAAGGTTTGAGGGTTAAATCCTCAAAAGGATGTTTGTGAAACATGCAGAGGTGAGCTGGTTTGCACATGCCCCGACAGTGGGGACTGCAGCCCAGCAGATGGAAGCCTGGAGATAAAGCTTGAGGACTTTCTTGTTCTCACAGATTTTTTATGGACACACTGTAAGATCTCAGGAGATCTTTTACCTGCTGCTGCATTTCTCAGGTCTTCCCATCTTCAGATAATCACAGGAAATTCTGAGTTGGAAGGGATCCAGAAAGATCATCAAGTCCAGCTGTTAAGTGAATGGCCCATACAGGGATGGAACCCACAGCCTTGATGTTATCAGCACCATGCTCCAGCATCTCAGTGACTTGATCATTTAGATTGTGAGTTCACTGAAATTTAGCAGTTTTCGTGTGTTTCTATAGTCCTGGCACACACAGAGCAGTAGGTGGCAAGAAGAGTGATGGGCATGTATTGGGATGCCATTTCTTTCTAATAAAATAGTTTCTGGACATTAGTGACTAAGTTGTAATAGCATATCTAAAAAAAAAAAAAAATTAGGATGCATGTTTTACAATGTAAACAGTCCTTCCAGCTGTTGATTTTTAAAAAACAATGGATAACAGCTCTTGCTGTTGGTAGTTAGTTCAAAACCTTGTGATAATTACCTTATAACTGTATTCTCTCACCTGCATTTGGGTAGCTTCCTACCTTTTCATTATTCTTCCAACAAGGAATTTGAAATGCTAGCTATAAAATGCTGATGGAGTAAAACCTTGTAAAGCTCAGCTGGCTGTTTCAGAATTGCCCTCTGGCAAATGCCTAACCCTAGTTTTCATTGAACTTAACGAGGTGAGGAAAAATTAGGGAGTTAAATAGATGAGAGCTCCTGTCCTACATTTTTCGTGTGCAATTGTATTTAACAGGCATTGTATTTAACAGAGCAGGAGGAAGAGAGTTGGCTCCCTGGCTCTGCAGTGCTTAGTTATGGCAGGATGAGTTAAGAACAAATCTTACATCCAGCTGTGTCTCAACAAACTTTGTAAAGAAACATCATCACCAGCACAACGGGCACAGAGAGGAGTGTGATGGGGGCTGAGGGTGTGTGGTTATTCTGTTGCAGATTCCCAGTGTACATAGAGGAGAGAGCCCTGAACACACTTGCCTACCTTTGTGACGGCGATGCCAGGACTGGGCTGAACGGACTCCAGCTGGCAGTCCAGGCCAGATTAGCAGCAGGGAAGACCACTCCTTTGAATACTAACCAAGGTGGTTCTGCAGATGGTGTTCTGGTAACAGAAGAGCACATAAAGGAAGGACTCCAGCGATCTCACATCCTGTATGACCGAGCAGGTAAGTACCTGACACCATTTCTGAGAGGCAGTGTTCTCAGGAGGTGGTAGTCTCTATAATTTCTCTTTCTTCTCCCTTTTTCCTGCCAGCTGCTCTAGGGAAACAGTGGTTGTACTGAAGTTTGTCCTAGAAATTACTTTTCCTCTACAATGTTGTTCAGCCAGAAATTCCTTCTAAACAGGATTTCCTGTTAACACTTAGAAGTGTAGGTTAGCTGAAAGACATATTTGCTGTCCTGAAAACTGTTGCATGGTGAAATTTTTATTTGTTATTGCAATACTGTGTTCTATGAGGGTTTCAGTGTAAAGAGACAGAAGAATTTGATGAGGACTTTTTTCTTGGAGGGTTGGATATCTTCCATTGCACTTCTATTCCTTTGAAAGTCTTGGAAGTGCTCACATTCACAGCAATAAGTTATGTCAAAACCTGAGCGGTTTGCTTTATTTTTAGAGTTGCTTTTTAAGGTAATGAATTTAGTAGCTTCCTTAGGATAGGCCACATAAATCTAATTGCATGTAAGTCTTCCTAACGTGATAACCACTTGTGCTAAACTTGGCAATCTTAGGCATCACAGTAGCTGGCCATTATACCATTTTATGTCAGAGGGTTAAAAATCAATGGGTATCAGAGATGAGGTGAATCCCCTTGAAGGCATATGCTAGTTCTTCAGCAATACTTCAGTGGCTATGAAGATAGTGTCCAACGATTATGCTAAAGCAGCGTTTGGAGAACTGATTGATTTTCCTTTTCTTTTTTTTTTGCCACGGTATCTGATATGCTCCAGTAACTACCACTGTTCAAAACTTGTGATGAGAGGTTTCTTGAACTTGGTTGTAACATATGCCCGCTTGCGGCCTTCTTGCTACAAAGAAGTAATGATGACTCACTGTCAGGAAAAAAGCAGCTGGGCAGATACTGATCTAATGGCAGCTGAGAACCCGAGGGTAGGCAGGGGGAGGGAGAAGAAAGGTTTTATGGGATCTGTGGCAGAAAGAGGTCATGATTAGAAGGAAGCGGAAAATCTGACCAGTTTGCTGTTGTGAGTCCTTCGTGCCACGTAGGTCCCTTGTGTGTTTGCTGTCGCCTTGTGGCCACTGTCACACAGAACTCTTGGCTGTGTCCATTGCTCCCAGGCCTCCTTTGCCTTCTTGCTCTGTTAGAGATGGCACAGAGTGCCTCTTACTGAGGCTTCTGTCAGGTCTGGGTAGCGTGTGTCAGGTCCTTCTCTGTGGCAGAAATCATTGTTGTGGGTTATTGTGGGCTGTTTTGGTCAGAGATGTTCAGAGAGTGACGAAAGCAGTGAAAATTCTGTTTTTCTGAATTGTATAACTGCCAAAGAGCCTGACACAGATGGTGTCACTAGCAGGTTGCCTGCGTACATGATATGCCTTTACAGAATTTCTGTGTTCTGTGGAATAGTCTGTTGACCACTGACTGTTGACTCCTGGTTGAGCAGTTTTGTCCATAGTAGAGATACATGTTTGTTAGGGGTTACTGTATAAACAAAGATTATTGGGTTTTTGGTAGCTTGTTTTTAGCTAATACATTTTAAATCATGGTTGTGGTGGTGGGATCTGCAGTCCTCAAAAATCAAATGCTTCAGCCTTATGAAGTGGAGGGTCTAATCATGACAGCAGCAACATACATTTGAGTGTAGTGCATTCATGTAGAAAGCAGCAAATAGTTGATTAGTGTTTAGAGTTGTGTAAATATTGAATTTTTATTTTCCATAGTTTTTTTAATGGTACCTTCTGCAAAATTTGGCAAATACATACGGCAAGTTGTATTCTCTTCTGCACTTTCATCAAGTAATCGAGGAAAGAAATAATTTGTAATCCAGTTGTTAGGCTGTTGTTGTGATGTGCAGACATGTAAAGAAAAGGTCTTTGTGCAGATGGTTTATGTATTTTAGCTGGAAGGACAAAGAAACAACTTTAATCAAATTGCACTGCTAGCAGCTGCCTGCAGTCCTTGCAGTGTGAGAAGAAACAATTTACTCATATTTTAGCTTTTAATTGCAGTTTTTATAATTTTGATTCTTAGAGAAAATGATGTGGCAACCAAATTAATTAAAGTTTACCTGCAGATGGACAGTGACTAGATTCTTAAGATAGAGTTTGATTGTCACTTCTTCCTCTTATATATCTCTCAGCTAACAATGATAGAATAAGAAAAATCACGGTAATTTCACTGTCTATGTGGCAACATAACTTCAGCTGTGGTAAAGATTGGGAATGTGTTAAGCTGAAGTTAATTTATTCTGCTATCTGGAACATAGTTTTCCCTTTACCTTCTGTGGAGGAGAAAAGAAAAGGTGTCTCACTGTCCAAGGTTTGTTCTCAGGGCAGAGTGCAGAGCTGTGTGGGCAGGGCTAAGCTGCTATTCTGTACCATGGACTTCATGGCTGGGTAGGGGAGTGGCTTATTTAAATTCCAAGCTGGTGTTAAACCACTACATTCACACCACAGTGGCTTTTCCAGCTCAGTTTTGTTCCACTGGACCAGAACAAGAAGGTTTTTATCCATGTTGCTGCTCTAGTCTTACTTCCAGGGCTTTCTTCTGTCCTTTAGCGATGAGCAGTTGATGTTTACTTTTGGCTAACATAGAAAATAATGTGAGATGGGGACTTTGATTTTTACTTTTGCCCACTACCTTATAAACAGGAATTGTTTAAGAAGTCCCAATATTAATTATGATCAGTGAATGAGACCTTTTCTGTATCTTCTGCCAATATGACTTTAGATAAATCAGCATCTTAAACTAGCCTGAAAAGTCCTCATGAGCACATAAAGCAGTTTATGGGCATTTATCAACAAGATTTATGCATCTGTATATATTAGACACTAGAAAATCCTCTCCTCCACAAAGCCTCTTGTGTAGGATCTTGTTTCAGAAAGGTATTTGCCTTTGTGGGAACTGCACAGAGAAAAATGTATTTTGATTCCAAAAACCCTTTATAGTTTTGATTTTGAGAGGCATCTGGGATGCAGAACAGCAGAGATAGATAAGCTGGTATGCGTCTGTCTCTCAACTGACTTGATAAGGCCAAAATCTATATTGTTGGCTAAACAGCCTGAGAGAGCTAATAAATAAAGGTCTACCAAAAGTTCTGATTTTTTAAAAATATTATTTCTAGTATCTTAGGCTGTCTATAAAACTATGTTTTAAACAAATATAAGACCTCTCTCCAATGCACATCACTGTATTTTGCCTTTAATTGAGACTGCAAGTGTGATCTATATGTATTGTCATTATGGCTCCATCACCAACACCAACTTTGTAAGGAAGGAGATAAAAGCATAAAACTAATCCCTTTCTCAGCCTAAAGTTCCCTGCAGGTATATAGATCTGCTCCCACCCTATCTGCTGGATTCCTTCTGCCTCTCTAGCTGGTAGGTATGACACTTTAAAGTAGCCCAAACAGCATATAGAAGCACTCCAGCAGGAAAATCTGGGCGAGTGCAACCTCTGGAGATATTTAAAGGCCATCTTCCTTACTTGTAAGAGACCAAGAGACGCCTCTTGCAAGAGGATGATGCGAGTTCAGCTGCTTGGGTTTATTGCTACTGACTCGAGTGTTATGATGGAGCACGGACATGCTGTTTGTGTTGGCTCAAGTAAGGGCTGCATACCACAGGCTCTTTGTGTGCAGTCCTAGCAAAAATAGCTGTCTGACTGCCTGTGTTCCCCGGCAGCAGGCCGGTGGAATTCCCCTCTCCAGCAGGAGCAGACATAGAGGAAGATGGACCCAGTTACTGACCCAGGAGGTGGAGGCCTTGCTGACTACAAAAGAGGTGACTGCAGCAGTGTGGCGATTTTGGTTTTCAAACTCCTGCGTGCAGCCCTTTTATTTTTCAGGGCCTACTAGTGATTGGCAGGTTCCGATATGGCCCTCAGGCTGTAAATCCTTTTAGCCTTAGGAAGAAGAGAAATATTAACAGATGGCTGTGCATGCAGCCAGTTGCCTTTATAATACATGCTTAGCTGTGAGCCAAGGAATGCCAGGCACTTGAAAAAATAAAAAAAGGCAGATAACATAGGAAGTTTAACAACAATATTGCAGCAAAGTATTCTTACAAGTTTGATTAGAAGTCGCGTAAGAATCAAAACCAGCTGCACAGAGGAAAATAGTGAGCAGGAAGGGTCTCACTTGGTGTTTGTAATACTGACCCCCTACTTTTAAGTGTAGCCCTAGAAGATCTGTGGAATAGCTTTGTTTCTCCTTGGAGTCCATATCTAATAATATATTAAACTTTAATAGTAAAAAAATGTCCTTGTAGTTCTTGCAGTCTTCCCACTTCTTATTTAGCAGTCTGACATTTCAGGTATTGTTGCAGTAGTGCAGGTGTCCACAACTGAACTCAACATTTCTTAGGGGTTTACCAGGGTTGTGCACTGCAATTCTGCTTTTTCCAAATTGTGTCCTGTTCCATCATTGTATATCCACAGCATTTCCTTTTTCTCACCCCTCTGTAATACATCAGTCTTGTGTTTGATTTACTGCACACTTTATTTTCATGTTTTAGTTATGTGAAATTTCTTTTACAGTAGTATCACTTCTATCTAGCCCTGGATTTCTCTGATTCTTATGTTGTCTTCTCAAAGCTGTGTGTCCAAGAGCAGTGGTCGGTTCTTTATATGTGCTCATACTTTGCTCTTTGGCAATGAGGAGCTGCTTATGTAGAGTCTTCTTCCTAATTGCTTAAAATACCTGGATTTTTAATTTTTATTTTCCTTTTGAAGAAAAGGCCATTAGGGTATGAAAGCCAAATTGTTTGCCTTGCAATATTTAAAAAAAAAAAAAAACAAAAACCAACTTCCTTTTCATCTGTTCATCAGTTGCTCTGTTTTGCTTATGTATTTATGGAGTGATTCACATGGGAAGCCATGAAGGCACTGGAAACATTAATGAGTGATGTAACCACATGTACGTAAAAAGAACTTGAAAAAGCAGCTTATGTCTACTGGTGTGCTCTGGTAAAATATGTTCTGTTCCCTTTGATGCATTTCATTTAATTTCCTCCTAACAGCTTTTATGTATCCTAAACAGGAGAAGAACATTACAACTGCATCTCTGCCCTGCACAAGTCTATGAGAGGCTCGGATGAAAACGCTTCCCTTTACTGGCTTGCTCGAATGCTTGAGGGTGGTGAGGATCCACTCTATGTGGCAAGGAGGCTGGTGAGGTTTGCAAGTGAAGATATAGGTCAGTATTTGCAGTATTTCTTATTGGAATGTTATGTTCTGCCAGGCTTTTCTGGTTTCTAAAAATTGGCTTGTGAGAAAAAAAAGCAAACACAAAACTGTTACATGAAAAATAGGTACAAAATACTGAAATGTTCTACATGCAACAAAAGCTTTGTATATGCAGGCAGAGACATACCTGTGGTGTCACTGTGATGACTCCTGTTGCAAGAGAAACAAATGTATTTGAGGTCAGGTTTGGCATGTATTAGTATGGATTCTTCTAAACTCTGCTTGTTGTAGGTCACCAGTAAAGTTGTGCCACAGAGAGTATGTATTTCAGGGATGTCTGATTTTCTAATGAGTGTGGCAGGTGAATGCCTACCCTGACCTGCAAGCCTCAGATTTCATACCTGGTTCCCTAGTTGAAAGGCAGCTTGATTGACTTATCCAAAGCAGCAGATCCAGCAACACTTTTAGCACATATTTTGTGGGTGAAGAGTTGGGTGATCTGGGGAAGCTATGTCTATATAGCAATATTTCCCCATTTCTTTATCAATTCCAAATAGTAGGAGAATCATATGTGGTTGGCTGCAGCTCAGGCTGCCACTGTGTGGCAGCAGATCCAGCCTGTAAATCATACCCACGACTTAGACCTTTCTGGTTTTTTTTTCTGGGGAGGAGTGGTACAAAAGAAGGAAGGCTTGTGGATAGAGGGAGTGTATCTTTTGTATGGTGTGGTACTGTACCAGAAATTCCAACATCTGAGAAAGCAATTCTGAAATGTGCATGAATATTACAGGGGAGAAAAAAAATAAAATTAAATACATATATATATATATATACACATATGTAAAAGAGATATTAAGTAAATTGACTTTAGCCTGCTTTTATCTGATGCCTTTTTGTAGGACTGGCAGATCCTCTGGCTTTAACACAAGCAGTTGCTGCTTATCAAGGCTGTCACTTCATTGGAATGCCAGAATGTGAGGTAAAGGCTTCATTAATTCACTGATTTGAAAGTACTGTGAACTGTAAAACCTATCTGTTAACTATAAAAAGAAAGAGATTGTGAGGACAGTTCAAACTTAGTTACTTGTTCATTCAGCATGCCCCTTCTTTGACAAGAGAACATCATAGCTCTTAAGATAGATGTTGTAGTTTAAAATAAAAGTTACTGTGTATTTATTGTTAAAATGTGATATGTACACATATATGATTTTGTTCTTTCCTTGTTTTCTATTATAAATAAAGTAGCTATTATTTTCTAGTACTGAAAATTATGAAACTGTGTTTGTGTTAAATAAGAGTATTCATATTATAATAGCAGGCAGAGGTCAGTTTAAGAACATAGGCCCTGCCATGCTATACAAACAACCTGAATTGCAGACCTTTTCCCAAAGTGCTTAAAAGAAGCCATTTAACATGATCCCCCTGCTTGTTTCCAGGTGATCCTAGCACAGTGTGTAGTGTACTTTGCCAGAGCCCCGAAGTCTATAGAGGTGTACAGGGCATATGGCAACGTCAAAGAATGCCTGAGGATGCACACAGGCCCCCTGCCGCCTGTTCCGCTGCACCTGAGAAATGCCCCAACGAGGCTCATGAAGAATTTGGGCTATGGAAAAGGCTATAAATATAACCCCATGTACAAGGAACCTGTGGAGCAGGACTATCTACCAGAAGAGTTGAAGGGAACAGACTTCTTCAAGGAACGAAAGACGTGACCACTGTGCTCGGAATGGGTTTTGATTTTAAGACTCGAACATTTCTAGTGGCAGAGAAATTCCCCTTACAGTGTCAGCCATCTGTTACTGTGGTTGAAAGGATTAAGCCACTGAGCCTTTCAGATACTTTTTTATCCTTCTGGTTTTACTGCTGTTACTCTGAAGGCATTTTGTGAAAAATTGCAGTTAGGCAGTGTAGAAAAGCAAAAATAAGCTTTATCCATGTAGTGCTGTCTCTGGTTCACATGAAGCAGAGAAAAGACAAGAGACTTTTATTTCTGGCTCTTGCTGTGAGACAAGGAATATTACTGTGCTGCTTTTTTTAGAATCAGTATCTATTGCAGATTTTGATAATGTTTATTTTTCAGAAAAATAGTAAATTGTACGCTCTCTGCTAAAATACTGTAACCAAAATATAATTACTGAGTAATTTTGGCTCTTATGATGTTCCAGAGGCCAATTTTGTACAACAGTTATTCAAACCAATAAAGCTGTTAATAATAGTGTCTATGCATTTGTTTAAATGCTCCTATGACAGCAGAGTGGTTTTGGTATCCCTTTAATTTTATTATGCCTACTTTCCAGAGCAAGTTTAATTCATTTTGTAAGTAGAATAGTCATGAAAATGGCCATTGGAGCAACACCGAGCTCTTTGCGCCTCCCTCCAGCTGTGATACGACCCAGCCACCTGCGGGTCAGACGTCTGGAACACACCAATTGCAGGTGGGTTCTTCTTGACAGCAGAGGTATTTGGTGCTGTGTGGGGCTTAGATCAGAGGGCTTGTCACAGCCATGCATCTGGAGTTCATTCAGAGTAACTTGCACAAGCCAGGAGGTCTGTGCAGTGCCAAGTTCAGAAGCCAACTTTATTCAGCTTATCGCTCTTAATTTTCAAGAAAGATTGCTGACCCTTGGTCTTGATGAAAAGTTTTGACTATTCAATCTCCAAACTTTGTGATACTTATTAGAGATTAGCTTTGTTGTGAGACTCCTTTCATATACAGTTCTGCATGACAAAAATATAGGACTCAAGCCAAAGGTCATGTAACTGATCAGGTGTAACTGAAATGTTTCAGAAATTAAACCTGTTGCATGACTGTACTGTTCAAGGGTTTGAGTCATACTCTTTGAAAACTTCTAAGTTCTCCTACCTCAGGTATGGTTTTTGAATGCTTGAGCAAAGTGTCTTTCTAAAGACAAGCATTTCAACACGCTTAATTTATGTAAATTTGTATGGTTTTCTTTTTAACACAATTCACTTTTTGTTGTTGTTTGGTTAGAACTTTCTTCTTGCTTGAATTAAGGGGGTAATTAATTAGATTAGTATTTTTATCCTGATAGTCCTCTGAAGTGCATTTGGAGGAATAAGGCAAGGCATGTTCTCTTCCAGTGCTGGAGTAAATCTAAGCAGTGTGTGCTCACCTCCAGAGGGCAGCACAGGTTGGCAAAGAGTTCAGAAGTGGTTCTTCATTCCTCAGCCTGTGATGGAGGCAGAGACATCATGCTCCTCAGGTAAGACCCATGAGACAGTGCTGTCTTAATGGGCTATTAAAATGTTGGCAACAACAAGTTAAAGTTTCAAAGCCATTGTGCCTCATGGCTGCTCTCTGAGCAAAGTATTATTTACCTTTTCCCTTCCTCCCTGGAGTAATTAGCAGGGCTGCAGAGTGGCTGCTTCCTGCTCTCTCCCTGATGTGCATCTCTTCTGTATTCCCTTAAAGAGGGTCATCTCCACTATTTGAAGAACTCCATGCTCCATTAAAAATCTGTCAGTACCGGGTGCACTCACAGATGGACGTTTCACCTCACACCATCTCCCATCCCTCTGAAACAGGCCCAAGGCAAAAACATCCATTTCCTCTCAGGATGATGTATGCAGTCTCCACACAGAATTGGCAATGCTGCTTTCAGCAAGCAGAAGCCAATCTCCTAGTGAAACTGCTTCAAAAGCACAAGATGAAAGAATGAAATTAAAAGACCATGAAACACAGTTCTTTGTTTTCTGGCTTTTGTAAATCTGGGGCTTACCCTGAGAAGCTCACTGAAGGGCAGAAATGGTTATGAGTTGCATGCTGGTAGAGTGGTATATTTATTTACCTTCAGAGTGTAGAGCTTTAAGGAAATACCAAACTTTGCAGTGTTACCAGAAAATTTGGGCTGAGATTTGGATCCCATCATGTAGCAGTTGCTTCCACTGTAAGGAGCACCATCAAACTTCACCACAGCACGATCTCTTTTTCTCTTATATGTTATCCCACTGAGAAATAGTGCAGATCATGAGAAGGGCCATACCATAGCCCAGGTTGAGGAATTGAATACTTTGAGAAACAAATTGTACTGATGTAAGTTGTTTCTCCCAGTAGTAACATACCAATGTCAAAGATACGGATAGCCAGAGCAGAATTATCAATTAAATAATGCCCCAAGTGAGTTCCATTGAAGGTTCCTTTAGAAAATTACCTAATGAATATTGTTTCCATCATTTAGCTTGTTTGACTCTGGCAGATAAAATGTTGGATGATACAGCTGGCAAGGAGTTGTCCAGGCTTTTATACTAAATAGTTATGCAAAATCATTACTTGTATTTTATTTTTCTTGTCTTGCTTTCTGTGCACAGAGTTTAAACTCTCAGTTAACCTCTAGACTGCATTTTTTCCCTTTTCTGTGAGCATTTTCTCATCTTGAGAGAAAAGCTTTTGGCCAAAATGAGTGCCTAGCATTTTCCATTAAATGACTTAAAAGTGTTTATACAAGCTGGTTGTTTGAAGTCCTGTCTATCCTGAAGATACATTTTCTGGCAGACGTGATGAATTCATTATCTGAGTTGCCAGCAGCCATGGAGCATGTTCAGGATGTTTCCAGACAGGCTGCGCTCTCCAGGATTTTGGCTGTGGTTTTTCTCTTTTATTGTTACTAAGTAGTAAGGGATTGCGTAGGCCTCTTAATGAGTATGGCTAACAACATGCATTTAGATGCTACCACATGGTAATGTGACAGAATTAGAGGTTTGCAACAATAAAAAAAAACCAAAAAAACTCCAAACAACAACACAAAACCACAAACAACCAACCACCCACAAAAAATACCCAAAAGCCAGGTTCTGATTTCAGTTGTACCTTTTAATCTCAATAGGTTCAAGTGAGCTGCACTGGTATTACTTCTGTCTATTAAACCATAATAAATCAAGACAAACCTTCCTCTCCAAGACTTGAGACTCAGGTTTATGTAACAGGATTTTGGTCATATATTGATATGTACAAACATTTAACAGCAAAAGTATGACGAAACATTTTCTGAGTTAACTCATCTAAGTTTATCTCTACCATAAGGTGACACAAAACCCAGAGACAACTGTCCTCTTTATGCACACTATGGTATGTACTTTCTAGGATGAGCAATTTCAACTGTATGAATCAGACAAAAACCAGACAAATGATGGTGGATGGTGGTTTTTCTTTTTAAATTACCAAAATTAAAGGGCTTTCCTAAGAAGTCTATATTAGCAGCAGTACAAAGTCTGGCTTACTCATCCCAGCACAGTGAGCAAATATTGCTCAGAGTTTTGGCTTGTTAAAAACCTGGTCTGCTTAAGAGAGGCCAAAATGGAGGATGAAATCCAGTTACTATAATCCCCTATTCCACTGGAAGAAATTCACATGTAGTCTTCTCAAAGCAGCAGTCTGTTGCAAATTGCTTTTGAACAGGGTACTTAAGGTGCTCAAGTATTTATCAGTACCCTCCTAGGAAGTTAAACTGCCGTCAGTCTGACTCTTTAATGTTGCATTCCTTAGGGTTAATATAAACTAAAGATTTTCTGTGGATTATTTTTTTATGCTGTGGGTGTGGATTTATGACTGCTATTTAGCTAAAACTAAGGCTAAATTCTCATCTTATATTGAGACTTCTGATGTGACAGACTCTCATCTTGTATGCCTTTAACTGATTAAAATTACATTTTCTACCTTTTCCCTCAGTTAAAGCATCTCATACTCAAAATTACTCTGCTTTGAACTCAGTGAGATCTGTGTTCACTCAGTAGTTCTACAAACAAAATCCTTCTCAAGATGTAATTGAAACAGCATATTATTTTTTAGAAATGTGATGGCATGTCAGTTTTCTCTGTTGGAGTCAGCCCTTGTCAGTCACTTGTTCTGACAAGAGCCCAGGAAAAAACCAAGGAGTATTAAGAAAAAACACTACCATCTTATTGTGGGACATGAATTATGGGAGGGGAATATTTGCTAGTAGGCTTGCTGGGTTTTTTGAAACGGTTCGATGTGAAGCTGATCTTATTGAGATTCATATTGATGAGATTTTATTTTGTGCATCCTGTCTATAGAAAACCAAACTTGTCTCAATGCAATAGTTCAGTTACTGAATGATGATACCAACGCAATAAATACAGACATTGATCTCCTCATAAAGCTACGCTGATTTGTACAATTATGCAAGGTTTTATCTTTCTTCTGATTTCCTGGTAATTGCTGCCCTAAAAGCCTTCAGTCATACATCTTGTATGCACTGAGTTTACGCAAATAAAGATAAGGATGTAATTACAGTAGAGTTTTTGAGCATTACTCTGCAAACACCGGCAGTGGCAGCAGCAGCTTTATTTGCTAAAATGCTGAAGACAAGGCCCAGAAGCTCAGAACTAATGCAACATCTCAAAGTGTTCCAAATTTTTGCATTAGTTTTGTGCTAGTACTTCTTGTTTGCAAGGCATTGGTTTTTCAGAGTGTCAGGTTTTCAAAGCACTCAGTGCAGAAAGGATTGCATTCACATCTGCAGGCTGCAACACGCTCTCCTTCGCAAACCTGCCAGAGCCTTTGCAACCGGGTCTTGCAGACCAAGTGCCTGTGCCATCTCATACAACTGTGACTCTCCCTGTTCCTTGTGGGGGTGAGCGGTTTGGGTTACACTTCCAGGGGAAGCTGCTGGTTCATGCAATCATCTCTTCGATTGAGTAATTTGGTTTTCAATATCTTCACCTACTTGGAATGACTTCAGACAGGTGGTCACAGCTGCTGCACCAGTGGTTTTCTTTGGAACTAGGCTTCAGACAGTTATTTTGGTACTCTGAAATACTAAATTGCATGCAAAAAATGCCATTTTGGACAAAAGTTTAAGAAAGATACTTTTATTTGTTGTTTAAAGACAAGATTAAAATACAGTGTGTAATTATATAAATTATTGTGCCCCATTCAGAACTGAGGTTGTACAGGTAGGTGTTACAGTACCCACGATACAAGCAAATAACCTCCAAAAATAAACACAGAAGACTATAGTCTATAATTACATTGGCTCCCAGGAATAAGGCTGTTGTACAGTACCAGAGGTTTGTGTATAAAGAGGTAGTGGAAATCAGCTCAGTAAATGCAGAATCCTTGTACACAAAGAGACACATCAGCTATTTCTTGTGGATTATACCCAGCCATCCTCTGGGAAGGTGAAGTATCTTTTGGGGATGACATAGGTTCTGGCCAGAATCTAATGTCATGCTGACAGCTTCTGAACTTTCAAAAAAGCACCTAAAACCTCTAATCCCTGAAACATTTTCATGTTTTCAATAACTAAAATGCCACTGGTCTGTAAATTTTAAAAATCTTCCTTAAACGCCTAAAGTTGTTACTTGTTTTCTCCTTCTCATTTAAAAGCTGTGTTGCAAGTTTTCTGGCTAATGACAACAAGGGGTTAATTTTGTTTAAATAGCTTAATCCTTTCTCTATTAATAGATGTCTCTAAACAAATGTTATCTGACCTTCTATTTCATGACAGAGTTGGGTAAACTCAGCTGTTCAAGACGTGCCTTTTGGTGCCTACAACTATTTTATTACAGTATTTTTGTAAAGTGAGATTTTAGGGGAGGAATAACTGCAAGAGCAACCTGGTATATATCCATAAGGAGTGACTGGATTATTAAGGAGTGACTGGTTATTACAATCTGTTGCCACAGAAAAACCCCTGTGAGGATGCATACAGGGTGATCATGTGCTTTAAAAGACATTTCTTCCACTTAAAAGGCATTTCTTCCAAGAGTATTTCTACTCCAATTTCAAAATATTTCCTCTGCCTACAGTCAAGATTTCCCTCTTTTAATTAAAGATGATGTCAATCTCAAGAAAGAAAAATAAATTACTCTGCAGCTTATATGGGATTGTTTTAATGGGAAAGGCAGAATCTCAGTCAAAGTTACTAAGAACTCAAGACAGGAGGATTAACTCATTCAGGAGCAAAGCTTTCATTATCAACAGCAGGAACTGGCCTGCAAATGCTAAGTTTTCTTTTATGGAGAAGCGTATCTGCCCAAGAAAATTATGCTTTGTGTTGGGTTGTGGCGAATAAAGAAAAGAAAAGGATGGTCAGCATTGAAATCCTCTTCTATGACCATGCAGAGCATAGCAATGCCAGCAGTGGCAGCTGCAGCTTCTGTGCCTTCCTCATTCACTTCCACAAAAGCCTTGTGGACAACTTCAGAGAGGAAGAGGTCATGTGTCCCTGACATTCTTGACAAGTCAGCCTTGCCACCATCAAACACATCCAGCAAGCCCATAGCAGCTAAATCTGATTTAAGGTTGTAGCTTTCTTCCAGCTTAAACTTTGGCAAACGCACATGAACGTCAGCAGAATACAGATGCTCTGGACGTGTCCATTCCTGGAGCTTCTCTAAGGTAAGCTGCTTTTCCATCTGGAATTGAAAAGACAGAGATCATTACATATCACCAGTGCAGTATTTCATTTTCAGTAACATTTATGAAGCTTTATTTATAGAACATTAGACAATGGTAAAGCAGCTATACAAAAATGAACACAGCCATATCTTTGATAGCTACATATAGATCAAACAAATACTATTAAAATTAAGTGGAGTCAGTGCAGTTTTTACTTTACAAAGTAATGCAGACATTTGCTTCTTGCTGTAATTTACGGAAAGGAAAAACACGCACTGATACCAACCCAATATTCTTCCAGTTTAATTTAACTAAATGGAATTACCTAATTAAAAACAAGTAAAAAAAAAATCATAATCAGAGAGCTCAAAGAAGCTGGTCATTTAACAGAAAACAGTCTCACTACTTCATGGCTGAGAAAATAAAGATTTTCAAAGGTGATGAAAGAAAAGTTCTGTCATTAAAAAGAATCAAGTTAAGTTAATTCTCACACTTAACTCTGTTTTCAGTATTCATCATGGTTCATTTCGGCAAACCAGAGGACACATGAACACAAGCTACAAAATCAGAACACAATTTCTCTTCCTGATGCAGTACAAGCATGCATTTTTTTATTGCTGTACTAGTACAGAGTTGTCTAAAAATACACTTGATAGATGCTCTGAGAGCATGGGTTCATTAAGGTTTTAATTTGGAACAACTGAACTTCGTAACATTCAGCAACTGCATTAGCTTAGATGGGTCACCTTCTGCAGTCCAGTGGAGTCCTCTTCAGTGTCATCAGGTAGGAGGATGATCATACTAAGTTCTCTTCCTTCATAAGGCAGCTCTAAAACACGGATCTTCTCTTCAAGGATGTACCCGTAATTAAATTTATTTTTCTGGTACATCATTTTCACTGTCTTTCTTTCATTCTGAATGGATAAAAGGTACCAAAAGTAACAGTCAAGGAAATACTCATTTAAAGAACTGTTAGGAAACAAGTACATTAAAACTGCATTTTTGCAAAATACTTTTCCTCCATTATATCAGATTATTATAAAACAGCCTTTGTCAGACTCCTGACTGCCTGTTTAACAACAGTTTCTTCTGAGGAAATAATGGCTTTGTATTATATTTGGTTCTTCTTTGGCTTCTATAGCACAGTCCTGCAGAAACTGAAACAATTTCTTCGAATTGCTGTAGCTTAATATTGCTGTGCACACAAAAATGACCATGTTAAGTCAACAAAGATCAACTCTGTTTAGCATAAAGCAGATGACTGTATACTGTAAAGCTGATAACATAAGCAGAACATAGAACCAGAAGATGGGGCTTGATCAAAATGTCCTGTTATTTTAGTACTGCTTACCTAACATCACAAACACAGTTCATAGCCACTGAACTGCTGCAGACAGAAACTCTACTAGGTCCTAATCCATGGGTGAGAATTGTCTCTGATACTATTGCAGTAAGTGAGACAAGAAATAGCTTGCTGAATACAGAAAAATACTAAAAACCATAAAAAATTAAACATTCATTAATGACTTTGCATTTCTTTATTTTATCTATAAGCAAGGCTTCACTTTAGCACCCAAATTATTTGACTGTCCATTAGATATGTACTACCAAGACATATCTGAATTACCTTATTTAACCGAAATGGTGCTTCAGTGGTGTCAGCTTCTTTAAATTTCTCTGCCCAGTTCCCTTTGAAATAAATAGCGTTCACCAGTACGAGCTTGGTCGTGTTATCCACTGAGCCTTCAGACAGCAGATCCGGGATTTTGCCTTCAGAGGCAGCAGGAAGAAAAAGTCACAACAAAATCCTGTAGTGAGTTGATGGCACATAAAACATACATAGAGAAACTGATGCCATAGACATACTACAAATATAAAACTCGTGTCCATTCCTGTAATAATGTCTATTTCTATCCTGTCTCTCTATATCACCATACTTTTTAATAATACACACTACAACTGTTGATATACAGTGATTTGATGAAAATGTAATATTGTTAGTTTACACTGTCACATGTGACTCATTACTCATCATATAAGAACTAAAGAACACCCACATAGAGGAATACTGAATGTTGAAATAATTATACAATATGGACTGAGACTGTCTAAAACAAAGTCTTCAACTCATGAGTAAAACTCCATGTTTAGGCATCTCTCCTGTACTCATAGCCTGAACACAAAAACAAAATGGAAAACTCTCAGGAAGTCTGGAACTGTTTAAATGTCTTGCTTAAGTAAATAATTTCTGGTTCTGTCCATGCAGCAAATGAATATCCCTGGGCAGAATGAAACTTTTCTAAGGACAGCAGAGAATAAAGCCCATTCCTGCTCCCAAAATATGAAACACTCTCAGTTATTAACTAAAAAGTAGTTTACCTTCAGTTTTCTCCTTGACCCACTGGTTAATTTCTTTCCTGGCTTCATTACAAGCCTGAAGAAAATCAGCTGTAGCCAAATCAGCTCCATATAATTTCTGCGTATTAGTCAGGAAATCCTAGATTTTGGAACGATAAGAATATCTTTCACTGCATGCAGATAAGAAAACATCTAATTATCAGGTAGATAAGGTGTACTCAAACAGACTGTCACCTGCTCTGAGGTGAGGCTCTAACAGTGTGTTCCTGGGGAGGTTCTGAGGTTGGCAGGCTTTTTCCCCACTCTAAGGGTAAGCCTCATAGTACACCAGCCATGTCTACAGCTGATGGGGCGCTTACTGCAGGTGTTGCAATATTTACTTGTCATTTTCATGAAACAGGCTCAAGCGCAGCTAGGATAAAACAAAACTCTCCAAAATAGCTGAAGAGGGATAGAAATGGCAAGCTAGGTGCACACAAAGATATAATTCACTGGTGAAGAGGCATGTTGTTAAGAGATATTGGATATCCACTCCCAAATCAAGAGTGTTTTCAAAAATATTTAAGTAATGTGGTACTACTCCAACGAAAATCTAAAAAGGTGATTGCAACAGGAACAGAACTGGCTGCAACCTAAAAAGGTGCTTGCAACAGGGTGGGATGTTATGATAGTTACTGTAAACTAAAAACCTAGATGAGTGATTCTTCTCTTGAGCCCAACAGCAGCAGAACCGAACAAGCAATGAAAAGGGTTTGCTGTGTAACACCCTTTAGGTGAGATGCACAGATGCCCACAGCAATGGAAATGCATATGCAAGGATGCAATACTTTTGTCAACTGCCCAGTAACATTTAGAAATATGCCTAGAAATAGTTCTACTCCATAAGTATTGAAATAGCTGCATTTTGCCCCCAGGTTCCACCATATGCCATCATGATGTGCACCACTGTACCGGCAGAAAGCTGTAGGACTTCTCTCCAAAAAGCCGACTGGCAAGCCGTAAGAGATAGGGAGCATTGCTTCTGTTGATATCCGTTGTCAGAGCCTGGAAACTTGAATGAACATCTTCAACTGCGTCAAGATGAAGCGTCTGAAATAGAAGAAATGAAGTATCTGTTGATACTGTTTCAAAAGAACATACAATGTCTCTGTAGGGTAGGTCTGATGCAGCAGGGGGGGATCCAGTAGGTAGGTTGACAAAAGAGAAAAGAAGAGACTGGAAGGTGCTTGGAGACTTCTGTAAATGTCGAAGACTGAGGTTTACAGAATCAACCTGTTTCTTGGTGCTATGCTGTGGTGCCCATGTCAGCCACTTGTATTGTGCTCCTGGTTTATACACAGTCACAGCTGAAGCTGTTGATTACAACCCCAAGTCCTGTCTGCATGTCAGGACTCATTCCCAGGTGAGGAATTGAAGAGAGAGCATGCCATGGACACTCTTTTGATTTCCTGGTTCTCCCTTTGGCCCAAGGGAACCCGGGGTTGTATATTTTCAGAACATAGAATCACCACCAGCACAGGCGAGGTATCAAGAAATCTTAGAGCAATTATCTTTTATAATTTTATAAAAATAAAACTGCTTATATACAAAAAGTATATGTATACTTTTGAATATATAAATATATATTTTTAATGTATATTTAAAAGTAAGTATAAGCTGAAAAAGAAAATCATTACTGCAATTTCTCTTTACCAGTACCTCCTAATCCAGAGGCAAGCTGTCTGGTCAAGGCTTGCAGATATGACAGCAGAAGCTGCCAGACCTCACCTACAGGGAAGGGTAGACCAAAGCAGGGATATTCACATTTGAACTTACAGCATGCATTTCCCAGTAGGGAAGACTGCTGTGAAGCAGTCATTGGATTCAAAGGAAAGCCTTCACTTTTTCTCACTGGGTTTTTGGTTGGGCCTTGCTGACCACCTTAGTGCAAGCTGTGCGGTGCAGATGAATGGCTGAGCAAGAACATCACGGAGACAACTTACAACAGAATTATGATCACGGAAACAAATTCCTGTGTGCTTGCAAACAGCTCTCGACAGTTACTAATTGCTGCCTCTTTAATTAGCACTGCATTCATAAGTGAATTACGGTACAGGAACATGCCCTGTTGAGGGTCACGGTGCTGTTATACATTTTTTTGCCCCCAAGTTCCTTTTGCATGATTTCTGCTGTCAGTAGGTTTATCCTAGGTGGGGCTGTCAGTCTGATTGAATGAAATACGTTCAAAGTCTGTTTGAACAAGCAGTAGGAAAGTAATTTTATTGAGTAACCACAGCAACACTCAACAGTATAAAGCAGTTCCTCCTAAGGTCCAGAATACAAAGGTGAAATTATTCATAGGCAAATCCATGATGATGACTACAATGGGAAGACTCATACGCCCTTTTACAGGCGTTAGCCTAGCAAGGGTGCAATAAATAACTGTGAATTAATCCCTCCCATGACAGAGGTTTCAGGGGAAACTGGCACTCTCCTATGCACACCATTTTTGCAATTTATAAGGAGGGGTTTTTACATGATCATACCTAATCTAAAACTATGGTAAGGATCACCTTGCAGGCTTAGCTGCGTGGAGGTATCCGAGTACCTGGCTGTTAGTAAGAGATTGATACTTAAGTAGCATCACCATGTATCATCATAGTTGTTACATTTTAGATAGAAAACTAGACATTGCTACTGTGTTCTTTACAAAACACACGGAATTATTAACAATGAGCATACCATTGTTCATCTTGTGTTATACAGCAACAGTTTGTCAAAACATCTTATAAAAACTCATAAAGCCCTTCTGCTGGAAATTATGATCAATTTAAAACGAGACTGACTAGTGTAATTAGTTTCCTACTTCAAGAAGAAACAGGTGAAGTGAAATAAGCAACAAGGGTCCTAGAAAATACAGAAAGAGGGCCCTGGAGCTGGGTAGGCAGAGGGTAACTAACTGCAGTCTGAGGAAGATTTAATGTGCATGACAGAAATCTTGTCCTGAGCACATGAAAATACCCTCATTTCATCTTCTCTCCTCTAAAACACAACCATTTTGAATGTAAATAAAATATAAAATGAATGATCTTTAATTTTTTACTAACCTTCAGCATCTGGGTTTCTGTATTACCTTTGGCCCCCAAAAGGACCATGGCCAGAGCAGCAGAGACACTGACAGGAGAAAAGAAGACATTTCCTGTTGGTTTGGCCTCACTAAACCTTCTGAGCAGATCAAGTGCAAATCTGCTGTTGGCGTTAGGCAGGTTCTCCATGGTTATAGCTGAAAAATAAAACAGTTGATAAGGACCTTGGGAAACATTCTTCAAACACCTTGTCTAACCTCGTGTGACTCACTCAGTAAAGACTGGATTAAGCTGGATGCACCTGTGTACAGAAACAGCAAGAATATAAATGTCAGTGTAACTTATTCTTAAAAAAAAAAATCAGGCACATTGAAAAAGCAGGGGGGCATTTCTCATACAAATTGTATATTCCAACCTTCCAAATCTAACTGTATCTACTTACTTTATCCTTCTCTCCTATTTTTAAAGACATTATTTTTAAAAGTTCCTTGCCTTCAGATCTGAAATTTGAGGTATATGTTCTGGTAGGACTGCAAAAGTCCCTCAGCCTCACAGACCCAGCACACACCAGGGTTCTCACTTCTGCAGCATTCCCTCTGCTCCTCTACCCGCACCCTGCACAGAGGACATTCACAATATCTGCTCAGGGACATTCAGACACATTTCAGCAACCTGCCCGTCTTCATGGCACACATGTCCCTGACAGGTGTCAGTCGTGCCAAAGGCTTCGGTGCCCGCTGACATCCAGCAGGGGAGAGCAGCGCCGTCTCTCGCCTGCCCGAGACGCACCCGCGTCCCAATGGGGCTCTAAAGGCACGGGCAGGGAGCCCGGGGTTCTGCGAGCCGCCGGCGACATACCGGCGACATACCGACATACCGACCAGCGAAGACAGAAGCAAAGCACAGAACAGACAAAGCTTCAGAGCTGCACTGAGCAGCGATTCATTTTGGGGACGTGCTCAGAGGAGGCCCTTCGAGCAGGGTGAAAGGCGCAAGGGCTGGGTCAGGCACAAAACCCCACCCAGGGGCCTGTGGCAGTACCGCTGGATGCTGTACAGCCTTCCCTCGCCCAGCTCAGATTCCGGCTGCTCTGCGCTTGCTTGCAGCCGGACCCTCGGTTTGTTTTTTTCTTCTCCGGACCCAACTACGTAGAGGAGTTTACACCAAAAGCTGGGTATTTCCTGCACAGTCTTTCTACACGACATGCAAAATATCACTATCGGCTTCCTCCGTGCCAGACGGATAAACACCCCGCAGATTTGCAAGTTCTTATCGAGCTCTACGCTAAAGAAAGTCCACCAACGCCCCTAAAAATATGCAAACCCAAAGCCCAAAGCGTACTTTCACTTTCATTTACCTAAACCTCGGCAATGCACAAGCCCTTCACCCAAACCAGCTGTCTGACAGCCCCCGCCCCCGGCTGCCCGAGCAGCGCCCCTCGCAGACCCCGCCGCTGCGGGGGAGAGGCAAAATTGCCCCTTCCCTTGGCCTTACCGCCCCTTTCCCGTGGGATGCCGGGGCGCAGGGGCGGGGGCAGCCCCGCGGAGCCCCAGCGCAGCCAGGGCCGCTTGGCCGCTCACCTGCCCGGCAGCGCGGAGCGGAGCGGAGCGGACCGGGAGGGGATGGATCGGAAGCAGCCGAGCTGTGTGCGCAGTGACACCGCGGTGACACCCGCGGGGACCCCGCCGGGGCGGGGCGAAGGGACGGAGGCGGAGCGACAGGTGATACCCCGGGGCCACGCCCGTGCCGCTGCTCCCAGTTTCCCGGCGGAGAGAAGACGGAGCTGCGGGACTGGGATTAACCAACAATTCCCGCTTTGCGCCAGCGGTAAAAGATCGAGGTGTTTTGGGGGCAAGAGCACCGCGGCCGCCCAGGGCAGCTCGTCTCTGCCGTCCCACCCTGCATCTCTATTTACGCTCATTTTTCAGGTCAAAGTTATCTTCGCTCTTTTTTTTTAATTTCAAAGAAAGTAACTGCATGAAGGGTTTCTTTGGTTTATCGCGATCTTTCTTCTCCACCAGTCCTCGTTCTGGCGCCCAGGACATCCCCAACCCCTACTGCCTGCATTGGTTTCCAGCCCTTTAACTGGAGTGTATGACATGCATCCTGGTGACGAAACTGTTGGCTCTCATCCCTTTCCCCTTCAAATAATGCTTTTATTTTCTTCACCTGAGACAGCCGGGTCACTGTGCACTGAATTAAGGACAGCTCCATCAAGCACCTTTTGGATAATGACTAACAGGCCTTGATTTGAAGCTGTGCACAAAAACAAGAGGCATCATTGCACTCCTGCCTAGAAAAAAAAAAACAATTAGCTGGGGACCCCCTTGCTATAAATCCTTTCAAGGCCAACCGCTAATGCATGGCAACCCAAGTAAGCACCGCAGGTTTAACTGTCCTGAAAAATCTTGTGTTTAATGAATTGCAAACAGGCTACAAAGAAGCTACTATTAAAAGAAATAATTGGGGGGTTTAGAGAATGGATTATAAAAATGCACTATTTATGGTGGAAGAAAGACAGACTTCTACACAAATCACAGTTCTTTTATTATTTCAGGAACAGAAGTGGCAAAAAATTTCCATGTGTTAGGAAAGCTGTTTCAGCTTTGTCTTTGGCATTACACAGTTAAATGACATTCTTTGAAAAAGGACTAAAACCAGGTGAAAGATTATAAACTCAAGATCTCCTGTGGTCATGGTTCTCACCAACACCCTATAAGGATATAAGAAAAAACATTCTTGACTAAGTACTTCTCCAGTTATTAGCCAAAAAAACACATCTAGGCAGGATGCTCAGCAATACCTGGAACAGGCTGTCCAGGCAAGACATCTCCTTTTTAGGGACAGCAGAATCTGCCACAGAACAAAATGCTAGAAGTTTTATTGTGCCGGATGAAGAACAGGAAGGGATGATCAGCAGTGAAGTCCGGGACGATCATTGCACAGCAATTTATCATCACTGCAGCTGTGGCAGCAGCTGCTTCAGTGCCTTCTTCATTGACTTCCACAAAGGACTTGTGAACCACCTCAGAGAGCACCAGCTCATTGCCAGATGAAATTCCCGAGAAGTCTGCCTTCCCCCGCTCAAATGCATCAGGCATTCCCATGCTTCTCAGAAGGGGTTTCAGATCATAACTTTCTTCCAGTTTAAATCTGGGTAAAGACACCCTCACCTCTCCAGACTTCATCATTTCAGGATTGATCCAATCCATCAGCTTCTCATGTGTAAGTTCTCTTTCCAGCTGAAGGAATAGCCCAAATTTACTTAATTATAAGGAGAAGATAGTCAATGTTACATAGTCAAAAGCAGTGATTACTGTATGTTTGCTCACACAGCACATAACATGCATCTTTTTGTCTCACAGCTTTTAGCATGAAGGCTGGGGATATTTTTTCTCTTCATTTTAGCTAAGGGAAGGAAGGGCACAGAAAACCTTATTAATAAACTCCTTGCCCAGAAAACAAAATAGCCCCCTTCCTGTTTCTATCCTCACCACAAAAGAGATGCTACTCATTCATGTGAGCCTCTTGCCAGGCAGGGAGCCACAGACCACCTGCCAGCTGCTCAGAACAGAACACCTCTAGGACAAGCCACAGGACTTCCA
>VZRZ01006168.1:1219365-1246033 GCA_013398175.1 Climacteris rufus | reverse complement strand
GGCAGCGGCGAAGGGGGCCCGCCGGCCGCGCCCTCCTCCCCGCCCTGCACGCCCTCCTCCCTCCCCTCCCCGCCTCCCAGCCCTGGGCGATGGGGGTGCCCCGGGCCGCGCCGCCCACCTGCTGACTCGCGCCCCCCTCTCTGCCCAGAGCGGCGTCATGGTGCCCCTGGAGATCGTCCTTCTGAAGAAAGTGGGCTCCGGCTTCAGAGGGGTCATCAAGCTGCTGGACTGGTACGAGCGGCCCGATGGGTACCTCATCATCATGGAGCGGCCCGAGCTGGTGAAGGACCTGTTCGATTTCATCACCGAGAAGGGTGCCCTGGACGAGGAGACAGCCCGCGGGTTCTTCCGGCAGGTGCTGGAGGCGGTGCGCCACTGCTACGGCTGCGGCGTGGTGCACCGGGACATCAAGGACGAGAACCTGCTGGTTGACCTCCGCACGGGCGAGCTGAAGCTCATTGACTTTGGCTCGGGGGCCCTCCTCAAGGACACAGTCTATACCGATTTTGACGGTACGTGCCCCGCACCATTCCTGTGCCCCTTCCGGGGTGATGCCCTCCCTAGAGCTGCCACTTAGCCCGTTCCCAGTGACCGGCAGCAGCGAGTGGAGCCCCTGACGGGGGGGTTCATATCAGGTCTATCAGTAATGGAAACCTGTGGACCCGAAGCAGCTTAGGGGTGTTCAGTTGCGTAGGAAAGAAGCGATTCCAGGCAGTGACGCAGCAGTTTATGTTTCCCTGTCTTGGAAAAAGCGTTGGTTTTTTTTTTTTTTTTTTTTCCTAGAGGGCGATCTGTTTACATGGAGGTTTTGCCAGTGTCGGATGTTTCCATGTGTGGATATGCAGTTTTTATATGCGGTGCTTTTTTTAACTCGGAGTGGTACCTCCCCCGCTCCCATTCTGCCAGTGTCCTGGAAATCCCGCATTGCAGATTTTAAACCAATGAGGTTAAATGCACTCCCTCGAAATGACTTGCTACAGGGGCCGGGGTCGATGCTTTAGAGGTGGGAAAGCTGAACATAAGCCAGCATGTGACCAGAGGGAACATTTCCCCCAAGTCCTTGGCGTGTGACTGATGTAACCGTGGTATCGCCGCCCCCACCCCCCGCCTCCAGCTGCCGCACTCACATCTGTTTGTTGTGAAACCCGAAGCCCCGCTGCACGTGATCCTCGGCATCACGAATTCCCCGTTTTGTTTGGTTTCCAAGGAGCCCTCGGGCACTGAAGGGAGAGGAAGGGGGGCGGGTTGTGAAAAGCTGCCGCATAGAAGCCGGGGGGGAGCCTTAAAAACACAGAAATCTTAAGCGGCCCTATTTTGTTTACTGCCCTGTGGAATTGGATAAAGCAGATTAGCCCCGTGTAATGCGGGCAGACCTGAGTTTCACCTTCTTGTCGCCCTCTCCTCCTCCCCGCCAGCCCCCTTTGTCCTTTTGTGTCTATTTTTGGTGTGATGCTGCAGACGCCACGTGGTCAGTGAAAGGGAGCTCGCCTCAGTAAACAGTCAGCTGATGGGGCTGTGTTATTCCGTGCAACAAAATAGCACAACCGGATGGGCCAAGTCTGTTGATGGTGTAACCCTGCAGATGACCTGAAATTACACTGCTAATGGCTTTGGCCTGTAAAAAATTTAAAGCTTTTTTTTTTTTTTCTTTTTACATTCCTAAATGTCAAGTTTCTTAATTTAATTTAGCTTTGCCAGAAGGAGCTGAACAATGGGGAAGCACTTTAAACCTTTACTCTAATTTTTTTTTTTTTTCTGCTTCCAGGAACGAGAGTATACAGCCCTCCAGAGTGGATCAGATACCACAGATACCATGGGCGGTCAGCAACAGTGTGGTCTCTGGGAGTTCTGCTGTATGATATGGTTTGTGGAGACATCCCTTTTGAGCAAGACGAAGAAATCTTAAGGGGACGATTATACTTCAGGAGAAGAATTTCACCTGGTGAGTTCTGTAGGGGTTAAGTGGGTTTTCTGGTCTTGGGCGTTTATAGTCCTGTACATTTAGGCTTGTGGGGGTGGATTTTTCTTATTCAAGGTCAGGGTTGGTTTTTTTTTTATTTTCTTAAACTAACATGGCTTTCTTTTTTGTTACAGAATGTCAACAGCTGATCAAATGGTGCCTTTCACTGAGGCCTTCAGACAGACCAACACTTGAGCAAATTTTTGACCATCAATGGATGCACAAATCTGAAGTAGTGAAGTCTGAGGACTGTGACATAAGGCTACGGACCCTTGATACTGATGTATCTAGCACAAGTTCAAGTAATGAGAGTCTGTGAATTACTAAGGACCTCGCACTGGGAGGGGGAGCTACAAGCAGAAAGACCACAGTGCTGCTGCCAATACATAGGAGGGGCTAGAAAAACGCATTCATTATTCTGTAGTTGAATCTTTGTCTGAGGGACTTGATTTTGTTTTCCCCCTTTGCTGGTTCTGCTTTGGAATGAGAGATTTCCTTTGGAAACGCTGATGTTTGGGAGTTGCAGGCCAGTACTTAGTCAAAGACTGACCTTATTAAGAAAGCAGTGACCTCTTGAATACATGGTAAACTTTTTTGCTCTCATAGAGCCTGGACTAGATTTTATTTGCTTTTGAGTGCCTTTTTGAAAGCTGCTTCAGTGGGACTTTCTTTTTTGAGCTGTCTATGTCCAAAGAAGATCCAGTTCATTATAGGAATTTGCTCCCTTTAGACTCAGTGCTGGAGGAAGCAGCTCCTATGATGCATTGGAGAACCTGTTCGGTGATTGAATGAAGTAGTCCCATCCACTGGTGATGGAATACTTGAACACAGACATTTCACTCCTGCCCCCCCTACCCTTTACAAATCCAACCCACCTCTGCTGCTCAAAATATTTCCTATAGCCTGCACAGAAATATGAACAGGTATATCGGCTTCTTTATCAGAAACATTTATTCATGTTTCCTTTTATCATCTCTACCATTGGGCATGAGAAGCCCCTTTCTCAACTCCCCCCAGCCTTTTGTCACCCTGCGAGTCTTAAAGTATGTATGGGCATGTTGAATGCACAATCAATGCAATATCCAAGGACTTATACTTTTTTTTTTTTCCATACCTGTATAATGTGTTTATGTAAACTTGGTTTTTCCCATGTACTATACAGTTATTTATTGTTTGGAATTTAGAAGACCTCCCACAGTTTTTAACTGTGGCTATTTATTTGGTTAATTTATTTGGTTAGAGTTATTCAACACTGTGCTTTCCCCTCCTTCTGCCCGTGGGAATTCTAGTGGTTTGCCCATGGCACTTTTTTTCTGCATTCCTGTCAACTTTTGGTTAAAAAAATAAATAAATAAATGAATTTTCTGACCTTACCAGTTTTTTGTTGGAAGATGGGAAATTGTTGTACAAAGTCTAATTTAAGGGAAATAGAATGACTTTTTAAAGTTAGTCAGTATGCCTTTTGTCTGGTATTATTGTACCAGAAGTGTAAAGTAATGCTGTTTGGAAGGGTTTTAAATTATTGACATTGTACAGTCTCCGTGCATTGGCTCTGGAAGGTAGAGTGGCAGAGTCATAAACCTTAATTTATTTTAATAGCTGTGTTTCTGTGATCTGGTTGCATTTATGCAGCTTGGATTTGGATTTTTTTCTTCTGTTTAACAGTGTGAAATGTATGGAGATCATATTTTTTATACAGGTATTTCAATTAAACTTTTTGTATATAACAGTTCTGCGTTTGTGTGCTTACTTTTACCTTCACTGTTACTTGTGATGAGCTGGGGAACACTCTGTTAGCATCTCAAGCCTTGTTAAAGGCCTGCAGCAGCTGACCCAGAGTTAGTAGAGGGTCTATACCATTATGCAGTGACCATTGTGGAAGAGTTAAGCAATCCCCCACCTGGACTGTATCTACTCCTCAATCACTGTGTTTGATGTTGGACTGGGGAAGGAGTAAGTACAATACAGCAGCACTAATGGCCTACATAAAAGGGAATTGGCCCGGTAATTGTGGGACCTTTACCTCTGTAAACACTGAATATCAGTGTATTTGTCCTTAAGTATAACAAGGAAGGATTTCTGTAGCTGCTGGTGGTTACTGTTTTCACAGTTGATATGTTTACTTTCCATTACATTCAGTTTCCTTCTTCCTTACCCCTTCCTCCTGGGGGTGGATAAGGTCTTCCAATCCCTCACAAGGAAGTGACAGCATTCTTGGAGATCAGGACACTGTTTTCCTTCAACTCCCTTAGATTATCAAAAAAGACTGGTGTGTCTGTCACTTCATAGAGTACTGGGAAGCATGTGCCATTCATCTATTGGAAAGGGCAAGAGAAATGTCCTCAGCATTCATCTTCACACACGGAGAGTCAAATCCTGCAGATTAGCAAATTCATCCTCGTATCTCTGTAGCCAGAGACTGGCCTGACTTGGTCTTTTTGTGGGGGTGGTAGCGATTACTAGGTTTTAACTACCACAGAGGGATCTAGGAGGTATATTTAAGGATGTATTCAGTCATTAAAGGTTCTTTGTAGTTGTCACAGTAAAGGGCTAGGCTTAGAACCTTTGGGTTTTATATAATTTCCCTTTCTGGGGATCTTTCTGCTGGCTCATCTGCTATTATTTTGGTTCCCTGTGGGGAATATCTCATTGCCATGACATCAAGCTCCTGATGCTAACTAGTTTAGACTAAAATTCCAATGCATAGCAGGAGACAAAACAGAAGAAAAAAGTCCACTTTTGGTCTCTGCACTTTTCTGATTAAATGGAGGGGAGGTCTGTAGGCTTTTCCTGGTTGTAAAAAGCTTCGGGTTTCCCCCCATCTAGTTGGGGGAAAAAAAATCTAACGACAGTTGTGGCCATCAATTTGTTTTCTTTGTTTTCCAATTTTGTCCCTTTTTCATTTTAGACTTGTTTCTCTTTCTTCAGTTTTTAATGAAAATCTGTACCTATGCTAAACCTAGTCCCCGAGAAACTCACATGTACAAGAAAATCCCTATTGTTGGAACTCTATTCACAGAAATAAAGGATTCTACAGTTAAGATTGCTTGGGAAAATCACAGTGTCCTTAGAGAAGAACGCTTAAAAGTGGATATTTTGAGTTTTGCTTTGGTATGAGAGATTCCTTTTGCTTAAGAGGGAGGCATTCAGATATGCTACAGGAGAGACGATCCCAGCACCTAGTGCACTTCTTTAGGGAAACACATTTCTAACCACAAGTGGTCCCTGGAGAAATTCCAGTAGCTGACAGTAATTAACATCTTCCACTCTAGCGGCCTCGCATGTTCACAGCTGTTCAGAGGGATAGCAGCGGGGCTGTACGGGTGAGCTTCAAAGGGCTACAAGAAAAGCGATTGTAAAAACACATTTGTAAAGCTATTGTTGATTGCTGAGCTAGGCACTTTCAACATTTCCACAGGAGCCAATGTTACTTTCCTTAGCTTAACTGAGAGTCAGTGTTAAAACGCTCTGTTTTGAAACATAAAAACTAGGTTTTCACCTTTTGCTACTGAGGCAAAACACATTAAAAGGATAAAGGTCAAAAGGACGCAGGCGCGAGTGCTGACTCCCCTCTGGGATTAGCTCCACATAAAAGGTGCACTTTCAGTACTGCACAGGCAGCTTTGGTTGTGAAACTCCCCTGTACATTAATAGAAGCCATGTGGCTGAAACACCATATACCAAAAGTAATGATTTGTAAAAATATCTTTCCATTACAGTTGAAAGTTGGAAAATGATGTGTTAATATAGTTCCATTAGCTGAGTTTTTCTGCCAAAATGAGCAAGTCAGTGATAGCTCTTGGTTTCTCCTGTGCTTCTATCTGGTATTAATATCATTAAATGGTATTTGTCTGGGATCCTCCTCTTCATACTCTCTCCCCACTAGGCTGGGTTTCAACAGCACAAAGCTTAAAAAATAAAATTCAGCAGGTCATTCAAGACACTATCATTTTTAAATCAGGGTCAGTTTTAACCTTGAAAAAATGATTTAGCAATACTCATACCTATGCATGTATGTATGCTACTGGCTTCAACACAGATATTTTAAATATATTTTAATCTTGATAGATCTTTAACAACGCAGAGGTTTATGTCATTTATATCCCTAATAAAGCTCAATCCCAAGTGCATAAGCATAGACTCCCTTCTTTTCTTTTTTTTCCCCTTTTGTTAACTGAGCTTGTATTTACTGAAGCAGCTGAACAAGAGCCCTTTGAACAAAACTATCGAAGGATATTAGAAAGATTGACGAGGGTGTGTTCTCACCAATCACTAATGGTTCTCTCTCAGTGGTTTACTGACCTCTATTGGTGAAATTAAAGTACATGTTCCAAAAATAATGATGCATAATTTGGGAGATTTTAAAGCACTGCTGGTTGATAATTTTAGTTATGGGTGAGTACAGCTGATACTTAATTATTCAATAATGCTTGAAAGGATATCATTAAAAAATGAAAAAAAAATTAAATTAATACAAATGCGAAAATAACTTTTCAATAAAAATGGGAGGGGGGAGTATGAATTGAAAAAGTTGTCAAATCTCCATCTGACATCACAGTGCTAACCTGCCTAGGGTCCTCCCAGTCACCCACATGACTCTTGGCATGAACACTTATGAGCATATTAGGTCTCATTCTTCCACTTCGCTTCAGTAACCATGAGAAGTGCTTGTCTTTTGGAATGCAGATGGGCAATAATTCTCAGCAGTGTAACTAGATAACAGAACATTGTGGCCCTATCAGCCTATTATTAATGGATTTTTTTCTATTAACAGCAATGATGCTACAATTGCTAGCAGAAGTCAAGATGGTGGCATTTTAGTTTCATTGCAATACGGTTTTTTATATTGTACTAAAACTTGCTTGTAAATTTGCAATTATTTAGTTTCATGGTTATCTATGATTTAAAAATGAATGTGTTTTTGCCTAAGGCATTCGGTCAGGTAGCTGATCTACCAGAGACATGTTAAGCTTTGGTTACATTGCAGAACTGCTGAACAAAGTGATAAGGAGGCCACAAATCCATGCAACTGAAAATGCATTTAAATCTGTATAAGACAGGATGCCTAATTAATTTCAGATAAAGTTTGTCTCATAACTGGTGAATTCACACTATCACTAAAAAATATGTGCATAGAGACATACCAGCTCTTTTTTTGATGAAGAGAAGTGACAAGAGGACTCCAGAGCTGTGGTGTAACTCAAGGCAAAATGAGGAGCAGAAACATACATCCATTAAATTCTTGCAGACATTTTCTTAGCTTGCAATTCCACCCCTTCTGTTCCAATAAATTTAAAAGGTTTTCAATCTTTTGTGTCCCTTACTGCCCATAATTATTATTTGTAATACAGCCTGGCACACTCAAGTTGTAAGAAACATTAAGTGGTTTCTAAAAATCTGATAAAATCGGCATGTTTATATCTCAAATGCTAGGATTTCCTTTTCCTTTAAATGTCATGAAGGAAATTACTTGCCTACGGAAACATTCTGCTTACATAATAATATAAATTCAATATAGGTCTCAGATTAGCTGTGTTTAAGCTCTAATTAATATGGTCTTAGTAAGAACGTTATCTATTATAGCTAATACTCTGCTAATTGACTACACAAACCATTATGTAAAAAGCTGCTTATACTTGTCCACTAAGAGAATTAGTGAGATGCATACTTTGACTTGCACTGTTTCTCAGGTAAGTCTGTAAAGTCTGTTTGAGTAAACCTCAAAATTAGAAGTAAGTCATAGGCAGCAAAGTAACTTGTGAATCAATACAATTCTCTGTTTACTATTAATGACTCAGCAGTCACTTTAAGTATCCAATAAGGAGTACGGAAAGATTATAGAAAATTATACTGAAAACTGAAGTATTTTGCTTTATTATGTACAGAATTCTGAAGCAAATGTTTTATTATTTTATGAATCATTGTCTGTGTAATAGCTAGTTGGAATTTTTATTTCTTTTTTTGTATTTAAGTTCTACTGAAAAAGTGCTGTTTTGTATAAATAAAAAAGTTTTGCTTGAAACACTTATTCTGGTAATTATGAATGGTCTGGTTTGGGGGTTGAAGTTTGTCTCTCTCCTTTTCTGCTTCCTTTCCTTTAGGACAGGAAAATATAAGCATCAAGTATCAATCTGTTTGAATTAAAGCATATACATATGTTAACAAGAATACGTTATAAAAGATTGGAGTGGTGATCCCCCATAGTTTATTTTTTTTGCAAAAGTTTCCAGACCTAATAGAGTCATGAAAGGGAATAGTCTCTTTCAAGATCATCCTAAGGAAAGATGTCCATTAGCTGTGGGAAAATACTCCTGTGTTCAGACTCCATGAAGGATTTTGGGGAGAGCAGGAGAGGGGACAGGGAGAGTTGTTTGTTTGTTTGTTTATATTGTCCAAGTAATATCAAAAGCCTTAAAATATAAAGATTTACATCAGCATAAGAAAGTGTAACAAATCTCAGCTTTGCAGAGGGAAATTGTCTATTGTCCAGGCAGATATAAATAGATAACAAAGTTAATCCACAGGAAGGAAGATTAAGTTGTGGTAAGGGAGAGTTTTATATCTGTAAGGCTAGCTGAACACAAGAGTAAACAGACTGTGGAATATGGTAAATCAACATTTTTCATAAATCATCTAGAAGTTACAGCTAATTTAAAATTACTTTGAATTTCATCAGCCTAATGCTCTTGAGTTACAAAGAGAGATTTCTGTCACAACATTCATCTGCTTCCTGAACCAATATAAAATTTATTGACTGTGCTGTTTTTGCCACTGGCAAAACACTTTTTAATACAGATTTGACCTAATCAATAGAAGTAGTGACAGATTTCCTCATGATGGTGAGGCTATAGGGCTACTGACCTTTTCTCAAAGCCAGCGTCAGCTAAATTGTTCCTCACACTATCCCTTCATTTTGCTGGTGCACTGATATTAAGATCAATAAACTGATCTCTGATAGCAACCTGGCATGAGGGAATATGCACAACTGCTTGGATCTGGGATGTGATGGAAGAGAGACGGTACTGTTGAAGAACAGATATCTGTAATAAAAATTTCTGTAGCCAGTACCCCCTTGTTTCTATCTGGTAACTTCTGCAACAAAGAGTTTGCAAGGAATATGACAAATCTTGCTCTTTTTAACCGTACATGCAAATTATTTTAAGTTGTTTTCCTTCAAATCAGGTGCTGAGCACTTGCTTGAGAGATATACAGTACCTCATGTCCTCATGAAGTGAAAGAACTAGGGTCAGTCAGAATCCTACACAGGTAACAACTTAATTCATGACTATGTTTACACATCTCAACAGTATGCCCTACTTTTTTACCAGCTTCACAGGTACATTTGCAAATGTGAAAATACATTAACATTTCAGAATTGTTAATCGGTGACAACACTTTACGGCTATTCATGAAGAAAAGATAGCTTGCACCGAGACAAAGTAATGCAAATGAGTTGAGATATCATAATTGCATTTATTGTTTTGTCTCAAGATCTATGATCTTCCTGTTTCTCTGTCATTTTGAGTCTTTTCAGCAGGCATGAGCTCCATTGTCCTCTCTAGGATATTTTAACCAATACTTACCGTTTAATATACAGTATTCTAATATACTTAAAGGAAAACAACAGCAACTGATCTTGAAAAGCTTGGTCAGTCCCTGTGTAAACCATGAATTTGGAGTGCATTTTAAAGATACACTGTTATCCAGTTTAGTGCTTGTTGTAGTGATACACTCAAGTAGCTTAATAGCTGAGGATCACCATTGCCCTGACAACTTCAGGCCAAAGTACTCTTGGTGGTATAGGACCCAATTCTACAGTTCTTGTCCAAAAATTCCAATCATTTCAAGGACGATGTTGTCTGTGTAATGACTACAGGGCTATCCCTTAACTTGTCGTGAAAGAATGTCTGCCCTAGAGAGAAAGTGAGTAAGAAAGCCTGAAATTGTAAAGAAAACCTCTCCTGCAATGCTGAAAAGCAGTAGAGAAAGGAGAAAGGAGCCCTTCTGTTTCTCAGAAATCATAGCTGCACCTCTCTGTAAGATAACAAATGAGTTATTTGGACTGCAAGGGCAAGGTAACTTGAAAGAAAAGTAGAGCATAAAAATTATTGCAAAACCTGAGTCCTGGGTGGCATTTTTGTTAATACCACAAAGAACAGTTACTCACCCCTGAGATTAGCTCGACTGGTTAGAGCATGCTAATAACACAAGAAGCCTTTTTGCCCATGTAACTGCCTGTTGTTGTGAAAAAGCGTTCATAACAATGTCGATAATAATTTATGCCTCTCTTTTCCTCTGCTGAATAGACTTTCCATGTCACTAACTAACGGCGTGATCCAACTCCTTTTATGGCCTGCAACAAACTCCTACCAATAGAGATGATGAGGGGAACATGTGTGTCACACTTGCAAAACAAACAATACACGCTTTCATATTCTTTACTAAGTTACATTCTTATTATTTAATATTATTTTAAAACTAATGTTGACATGGCAAAAACTGCACTGGTGCCAAAGGTTCTTTTCACCCAGATAGTTTTCACAGTCCTTTGGAAACTTCATTGACTGATTATGAATATATATATGATAGCAACCTTTTGTCTACATCTTAGTGACATCTTATAGTATAGCTTTCTCGATTCCAGAACAAAGTAATAGAGTTGACAACACTGAATGTTTAGCCAAGTCATTAACAGACCTGAAATTATTGGCTCTTTCTGATAAATTTTTTGGTTCTTCTGGAAAACTTTTAATTTCTTTAATGGAAAGTTTGAATGACACAAGTTCAAATATATGACTATATAACATTAATATTTCACACTTCTATAGTAGGTCTTCTTCAATGAACAGACTAGTTCAGCTGAAGCTCACTGACAACTGAGCACCATATATGGTGATCATCAAGGCAATATTAAAAAGTCATAAAGAATCCCTGGACAAACACAAGATTATCAAGGTGCACATGAAGTTCTCCCAGGTCTCGCAGGTGGCCAGTACAAAGCTTGTGTGGCACTGGAGACCAACTGGAATGGAAAATGCTTCAAATAGCATAGTGATAAAGCATCAAATGACTTAGTGCTGTTTTTCTGCAGGGAAAGATCACTTCATTTTGAACAGTGTTTGTTCTCTAGTACCGTACTTCCACACTCCAGCTGCTAAAATTCAAGATCATTGATTGTCAATTGCCATTGATTGCCAATTGGGTTAGACCTGAAGAAAAATACAAACATTTGTGTACAAATGAAAGGATCTTGAAATGAAATATCTATATTAAAATTTACAAAGCTGTTAAGTGACTCAATGCAATCAACTCAGAGGAGCAAAAAGTCCAGATTCACAGACTTCAGCTAAGGCATTGTCTAATCAAACTTACTGCAAGTAAATTTTCTTGGGTGAGTTTTCGAACTAACACCTCTTTGAAGACAATGGATAATAAAAAGGATTCATTTTCTCCTTTTTCTCTAGTTATCTATAAAGGCTGTTTGTGGACACTTGTTGACGTACCTGTTATACCAATTTAGCTGGAATGCTTTCAGCAGGGGTAACTGAAATCTTGGTCTGCATGGATAGATTAGGACCTACCACAGCCTGATGGCTGGTTCTCAAGTGTATTTCCATGCAGATTTGTCCTTAGAAGGTGATTTGCTTTTTTAAAGAGCAATTTGGGATATGAAAGAATCATGTAAATACATGCTTTGAAGCTACAGTAGTAGTGGACACTGTAAATAGGCAAATGTCTCTAAAAAAATCACAAAGTGAAGAAAAGTTGCAATGGCATCTTCTTCTGAATATAGCTGCTCACTGATTACCTAAAATTATGGAGCAGCTACTTGCAACAGATTTTCACTGCACATGCATTTCAGTTTAACCATCTCAAAAACTGACTGGGGTATGTTGTACAAATTTTGACCACAAGCTGGCCTGCATATGCCACTGCAATTTATACAGTTGATTACCTTCCACTTTCTCAAGGATATTAACTGGCATGAACCTTCATTTTTTTTCATTTCCAGTAATTAATTCCCTGTTGAGAGTGACTGAAAACACTAAACAAAAGCATTTAATCAGAAATTATTAGAGTTGTCTTGTCAGCCGTCTGTTAATCACCACGCATTTTTGTACAAGGAGTGAAAATTTTATTAAACCTTATACTTAATGAAAACATATTGTTTCCGTAGCAGGTTAGAAAGTACTGTCATCTGTTTAGACTTGTATCCTAAGATTCATTAAGAGTTGGTTTCCTGCCTCATGCAGGCATTTAGGAATTCATTCTGCTGGGCACTGAATGAAGGTACAAAGGGTGAGGGTTGTAGCACAGTCAAGAATTCTTTTATTGAAGGTCTTCCAAACCCCCACCATGCAGACTGACAGCATAGTGAAGGAATACTAATGAAATTGAATGGGCTTAAAACTAGGAACTGAAGAATAATGAGGAGGGGAAAAAAAATGCTTCACAGATTTTGGGATTCATTGTGGCAGTCTGGTCTTGCGAATGACATGAGCACTAAAATTTTGTACAATCATTGCTACTTGGATCTTTATTATAATACTGGGGGGGAAAAAAAGAGATTTTGTGTATATTTGCCATTTCTGGGGAAGTAACTACAGCACCTTGTTGAAAGCTAATGAGACCTGAATGCTCTGGTGTGACATTCCTTTAAAGATTCAGAAAGAAAAATGCAGGAAAATGACAATGACTGATTATTATTTATTATAACAGTGAAGTATAAAACTTGCAAAACATTGCTTGTTTTCAATGACTTTTTAAATACATCAGCATTCTGCTGCATCATAATTACGTAGGAACATGTAAGAGGTGCATATCTCATTACTGTTTTCTGGGAAGAATTTCGTATTGGCCCCAAGTTCTTGCCAGAGTGTAGTAGACACTGCTCTATCCATCAAGATGACTGGACTGTAGTCAGTCATTTGGCCAGAACTGATATTAAGAGTTGGCTTGTTAGACCAATCTCATCACCATTACTTGTGTGTTGTTACACTGTTATCAAGCTTGACAAGTTTTGCTCTGTTCCTGCCTTCTCCTTGCCCCAGGGTTCACCTTTAGCTGCATGGATTTCTTATCTCCTGACTATTCTTTATTATTTTACACCATGCCACGGCTGTGTGGATCCAAAGGCTGCGGAGAGCCCGCCGCGAGTGCTGAGAAGCCTCGCCCGTGGGGCGCTACCCTCAGTTCCTCTTCACAGGAACACGGCGAGCCTGAGAGCGGGCACACTGAGTGGCGTCTCCACACCACATGGAATAAGTACAGCAGAGACAAAGAGATGTATAGGAGGGGCTTCCTCCGCACGGCATTCCCGGTTTAATGTAAACACATAGAGAAGGAAAAAAGCGCGCATACGAATGGGCGATGCACTTTTAAGATCGAAGGAATGGAGGCAGAGCGCTGGCCAGAGCCAATCACCGAGAGAACGGGCGGGACGCGGCCTGACTGACAGGTCGCCAGCCCAGCGAGACCACGGTCCGCCAGCACGTGATCCCCGGAGCCGGCAGCTCCCAAGTGCCGCGTCCACCGGCGAGGGGCAGCCTGGGCAGTGCTGAGGCAGCAGCTGCCCCAGCTGTCCCGGCACAGAGCGGGGCCCTGCGCTGCCATTTCCACCAGAGCGCGGCAGCTCGGGCTCCATCCCAGCAGGAGCAGCCCCAGTGCGGGCCCACCCTGCCCGCCCGGGCAGCTGAGCTTGGGCGGCACAGCCCGGACACGGGGCCGCCCTGCCCAAGCCAGCAGGGGCTGCCCCGCGGGACCGTGCCATGTCAGGGGTGCTGCAACAACACCACACCCTCTGGTTTCATGTATCTCTTGACTTTCCTGAGTTTTCTGTCTCTTGCCTTCAGCTCTGACATCAGGGATTTGCCAACAGATTTCATGTCCCAAGTGTATTGCTGCTGTAATGACTTTAGAGGGATTGCCCTGTGAACATACGGTCAGATGCAGCAGTAACAAGTGCAGTGCCTTACTGAGAGCAAGATGCAAACATGGGTAAAAAGGCATTAATGTTTTATATTATTCCTATTTATCATTAGCAGCCATTGATTAAGGAAGTAATATGACTGATCTCAGGCAATAAACACAGCTTTGCTATGAAGCACTTGCAGTCCAGAAAGGCAAACAGCAGGAAAAGTGTAAGGGAATATGTTTTAAAATAATATCTTTTAAGTATTTTTTAAAACATACATTTTAAAACAATACCATCTATTACTACTGGCCCTCTGCCTGGCCAGTATTAACTCACAATACTTTGTAGGCATCCAAGTTGGATCTTCCTGCTGTTACTGGAAATTTTTTCTTGGCTCAGATATGAAAATTATTTCCTTTCAAACTCAACACTATGTTGTTACAGTATCCACTTTGATAATCTAATGGTCAAATGTGATGATTGTCTCTTGGAGCACCTCACAGAGACGTTATTGTTGTGTGATAGTGACCTGACATCTGGGAACAACCTTGCGTAGGGCTTCCCAAATGTATCTCTTAGAAGGCCATATGACAGATATGTGTAAGGCTCCATGCCAGTCACACTCGTTTAAAAACTCCTTGACAAAGTCATGCCACTTTTGACTCCTTGTAGTGCTGTGACATATGACCCTTACACTGCAAATATTCTTCTGTATTATGCAGGGTGTCACTACAGAAGGAGGATTACGTGAGGTCCTGGCTAGAGTCTGATCCTGCCTCAGCCCCAGATGTACAAGCAGAAAACAGTTGAGTGGATTAAAATGTAAGTGGCTTTTAGAGGCAACTACCCCCTTATCTGACATTACTAGGTGAACAGATACTAGATGTTGCTAGATATTGCTAGGTGTTACTGCATGGCCCCAATCTGTTCAAAAACCATCTGCATCAGTTTATAACATAGGATAACCTTGGACAGGAGCAGCCAATGGAACCAGCCCACTTTTGTCACATACATGGGCACCTTTTTTTTACTATACACATGCGCACTTTATTTTTATCACTTGACAGCTATGAGACTTAGTCATAGTTGACAGCTGATCTCATCTCCTCTTCAACTACAAAAAATCTCGTCAGAGGAACTATATCACTTCTAACAGGAAACTGTACAAGCCACAGTTGGTCTGCTAAAACAGAAGACACACCGAAGCAGAATACATCGATAAAAGCAGGTGTGTAAGGCAGGCCTTTCTTTCAATCCACATAGTAGACTGCACTGTCTGGAGAAGGTCTTTCACTGCCAAACTTAAATGTTCCCAGCTTCATTACATTAGCAATGTAGTATCACATGTAGCAAAATCTCATCTACACATACATAGGTGCCTATGAAGCCTACATGTTTCTGGTGGAACAAAGGGTTTAAGATTCATTCAAATGTGTTCTAAAAACTATTACTGCTCAGGCATATGAATTCTGCATCATTTTCCCTTATACCTGCCCTTCTTAAAATGATAATCAAACTATACCACTCTGTCAGGTTCTACTTCCAACTCCTTACCCATTGCTATTTTTGCTGTTACGAGTATGTCTTCACTTTGCCTGAAGTTATCTTGCCAAGTTGGAGAGAAAAAAAGAGAAGATTTCAGGTCTTGTTTATCTTGACTTTAGAAATTAATGTTATCATCGAGGGAAGTGTTAACATGATGAAAACAAACTTAACTTTCAGAAAAATCAGTGAGTTAGAGGCAAGTAGTTACATCCCCTTGGCTTGAAATCAACCAGATTCAGGGAATGTAGGATTAACTATTTGTTGTATACAGCAGGAGCACATCAGAGCAAGAGTCTTCCCAGACCTGCTTTGGACTGTCTCCAAAGGACTTGGGAAGGCCTATGAAATGAACTGTTAGAAAATTGCCAAGTGGCAGATGCAGAAGCAAAGGCAAAGGTATATATCTCCCTTAACTGTGCTAACTTCATGAGCTGTTGGGTCTGGGGGAGACCTGAAGTTTGATCGAAAATTTTCTGCTGTGACATTTCAAAAGAAAGATTTTATCTCTCTTTGTTACCCCAAAGAAAGGAAAGACTGACCAACAGCAGAAAAGCTCAGAAGGTATGTGAGAATCTCATGATCTCGTGTTATCTGTGACAGTAGTGAACACGGGGTGGGGAACACTGATGGGGTGACAATGCACAAAGATGATGTCTTGGAAAAGTCCTTTCATCACGGGTTTAGTGATCAGTACTGCAAAGATTCTAAGCACTAATAGCCCATAATATCACTATCTAAAGTTCTGTCTAGACTTGGAGACCAAGGACATATTGTCCTAGATTAGACAGGTTTCAGGGAGATTAGATAAAGTCCCTCGATTTATTTTTTTTCTTTTACTTGTGATATTGACGAAGTTGGGCTCATTAGGTTATCATTAAACCAGTTAGCTCCTGATCAGGTGCAAATGTGAAGACATACGGAAATAAAGTACTTGGTCCTTAACTACATCAACAAACTGTAATTTTCCTCAGAAGGATTCACTACTTGTTAAACTGTTAAGGCCAAAAACCTCTTTATCCTCAGTGCTCAGTGGTAAATGATTTTGTTAACACAGATTTCTTTACATCTTTGGATCTTGAGCCTTTCCAGACAGTTAAGATAAACACGGCTCCAACACGTGAAAATGAGGAGGAGGAGGTTCCAGTAACTCGGTCTTCTCTCCAGCAGCCTGAAGGAGTCTGTAATTTTAAGGCAACTAAAGTACTTATGTACTAATGCAAAGCATCTAGTCAGTCTGTAAGAAATCAAGACTTCAAGAGAATTTCTTCAGTAGGTGTTAAGGGCTCCGATCTTCTCATCAGGAGATTCTTATTAATGAAAGCACCACATGGGTATGACTACAGGGACAAAACAATGCAGTGCTGAGAGGTGCGAACGACTTCATTCACTTTGGTGGGTCCTCATCCTTCCTGCCTGTGGTCAGGTGCTTACAATCCTGTCAGTTGTTAGTAGCTGGCACAGTGAGGCTTGGTGGTTTTTTACCTCATATACTTATGTCACAGCTATCATTACCATGGTAACAGAGAGAAGGACTCAGTTAATTTTAGCGTACTAGAGACCCTTAGACCCTACAGCTTCTCCTCCTCGAGAACACCCAAAGGTCAGTGGAAATGTGCAGTCCTCCCTTTCCCTCCTCCCTTGTTTCCCCATATGCCTCTTTGCCTGAAGAGAGAAACACCACTGAACCACTGGCCACCGAGGTCAGACAGGGAGAAGGGAGAGAACTTTGGATGCCTGCAGTGGCGAGGGAATCATCAGATCTTGCTTCCAGTAAGAGCAAATATATGCAAAAATTCTGATCCGAATTTTCCCGGGAAAGTATGTAGAGAATCCATGAGACAGCTGGAGAGGCAGAGACCTTTATTGCCCTTGCTTTCATGAAGGAAGACAGATACTACACACACACACACACGCACACACACACGCATACAGACACACAGACACAGACACAGACACAGACACACAGTTTCATTCTTGGCATGCATTTAGCTTTGAAGGTATGTCCTAGATTTCCCTTTTCTATGCCATCCTCACCTTGTCCCATCTCAACCCTTTGCTGCCTGAACTGCCCTTCCTGCTTGGGAAAATTTTGGACAACTCTACCCAAATATCTTTTCTGTTTCAGTGTCTCTGTTGTCCTCTACTGCCTGCCCCCAACAAATACATCTACATGTAATTCCTTTTCAATTTTCCAAACTAGTTTGAGTACTATTTAAGCTGTGTTTCTGACTGTGTTTAAAAAGTTGGGAAGTAGTTTGTCAAAAAGCATAATACTAGCATGGGGGGTAGGGGGGGATTCCAACAATCAGTGCAATTTCAACAATTAATTTTAGAAAGCAATGTCCTTTGTCCTCTTCTTAATAGTTACACTTGTTACTTTTGGTGCCTTTACTTACTTACAGTTGTAGAAACCTCAAAAGGAAAGATGTCATCTCTTTCTGACTCTCAGTCAGTAGAAAACTTCTTTGTAGGCAAAAAAAGAAAAGGGTCTTTCAGCCCTTTCATCTGCATTTGCAGTAGAATTCTGAATGTCAAGGTCACACGCTTATTTTAGACTTTTTAGCTGTTAGCCAAATAGAGGCAGTGGAATTTGATCATTAGATAGTCAAAACCAAGGAAAATGACCATATGATTCCATGTTATTAAATGTTAAAAAGAAAGAAAGAAAGAAAGAAAGAAAGAAAGAAAGAAAGAAAGAAAAAGAAAGAAAGAAAGAAAGAAAGAAAGAAAATAAATCCCTGCATATCTGTTCAGTACTTAGAGAAATTTCTTCAAAAAAATTCAATTAGTTCCCTGCACGTCACATGGAACACATCAGTTTCACTGCTTCAAGTGCAATTAGGCTGAGAGACCGCAGAGCATTTAGGAAGGAAATGAGGCCGGGGTTGGGAGCAGCAGCAGCAGCATCCCCACGCATGCTCTGCCCAGGGAAGTGACTCCCGGCTCCTCGCAGGAGCTGTGTCTAGACAGTGACAATGCACACGCATCCAGCACTGATGAGACTTCAATAGCTGAGTCTAGTAATGTTTTTGATCTGCAAGACAATTAAAAATATATTAATCCCAGAATCTCAGGTGTGTGAGGGTTTTGGTTTGTTTTTTTCTGAAAAAAAACCTGTCACAATAAAAAAAGTAATTAATAATGTATTTTGCTGTCAGTGTCTTTGTAAAGAATTGATTTTTCTGGTGTGAATTTAGGGTTTTTTCCAAGATAAGATGCACTTTGAATAATCCGCAATTCTGCCCTAGAGCAATCTGAGATTTATACCAGAAACAACAACAATTTTTAAAGGTAAATTAAATCACATGCCATTCCTCTTGTGCAAGGCTCTTTATTTAAAACACACCCTGCTCATTGCAGCAGTATGAGATATAATGAAGTCCAAACACTTTATTTATGCAACAGTAAAATTACTACAGAGAAACAAAAGAAAAATCCAAACTAAACTTTTTTGAAGAAAAAAATACATTGCAAAAAAAAAAATTAAGTGTGTTACTTATATTCCCAACATTAAGAATTGGCAAACTTAATACCAGATCACCTTTTATCCAGTAAGACAAATGTTTCTGAGGAACACAATGTTTCCAAAACAACAATGCCTTTTTAATGTGTACATATTAAAAAGGCATATGCATGATACATATTTCCTCATCATTACATGTTTCCTCACCTTGCCCCATAATCTTGTGATGTAAACACCATTGACCAACAGTACTAGTCCAGGTAGTCTGACTTTTAGTAAAGGTTTTACTTGATCCCAGCTTAATTACCCTTCAGCTCAGCAAGAGAAGCTATATAGCTATAAAACACAAATGAAACATACATTTATATTATCAACTGTTCCTTTATAAGGCGCATTAAAATAGCCTTAGAAAGCTTATTTAATTTTTTAATGTGAGAAATACCAGTTCTTCATTTAATTTTCCTGGATGAAAGTAATTGTCAATGTTCTCAGACTGGCAAGATGTCCATGAAACCTGCAAGTGGCCCACAAGTGGAAAAGAAAACTCTTGCAGGAGGCAAATTTCTTCTTTGAGAATAAATAACAATATTATGGTGGCATTTATCAGGCAGGAGTAAATAGAGTGTTTTGTTTGCTTTGCCACCTGTCTACATTAAGGCAAGAATTTATGACTTCTATCACCACATATTTTGCTGGATGTACGTATAACAATGGCTATCATAAAAGTAACTAATAGGAAAGAGTTTAAAATGCAAAAACCAAATGCTCTTAAAGGTGATTTTCAAGAGATTGTTAAAAATAAGTTTGTCTTTACCTCTGTATTGGTTCTAACTGAGGTAGAGTTCAGCAGCCCTGCCAGTGCTGTGCTTCAGTTGATAACACAGCAGTGTTTTGGCTACTGCTGAGAAGCACTGTCCCTCTAACATTCTCCCCCATCAAGGGGCAGGGAGTGGGCAAGACCTCGGGAGGGAAAACAAGCAGGCCAGCTGACCCGAAGGAACCAAAGGGATATTCCATACCATATGATGTCAGCTCAGATATAAAAGCCGAGAGAGAGAGGAGGAAGGTGGGGCACTCTGTAATGTCTGCCTTCCAGAGGAACCACTACGCGTGCTGAGGCCCTGCTTCCCAGGATGTGCCTGAACATCACTTGCTGATGGGAAGTAGAGATTGACTTTCCTTCTTTTTGCTTATGCATGCGCAGACCCTGCTTTTGCTTCTCTATTGTTTCAATAAAAACTGGCTTATCTCAACCCACTGATTCATCTTGTCCTTTCCCCTGTCCCTCTGGGGGAGAGAGCTATAGAGCAACTTGGTGGGCACCTGGCACCTAGCCAGGGTCAAGCCATCACAGCCTCTTATTTAATATGTCCAAAAATTGCATGGGATTCTTAAAGGCTTTTAATTGCTTCAGAATAAACAAAATAATATAACACGAGCCAAAATAAAGTAATTTAAAAACCAGCATAAAAATACAACATACCACAGTACATATGATATATCTACATGTTTTCATCAGAAGAGAAAGTGGAAAATGGATTTAGTCTTTTATTCTGCCTTTGTTGCTCCCTATATTCTTAGTGCATCTTCAGGCCTGAAAGAAGCACCAAGTAGTGAGGTAGCTCTATGATGCAAAGCATTTATCCCTCTCTGGTAATTCTGCAAGAAGGGAGAAGGCAGCTTTTCTGTAGCTCTGAGTAACTTCCCTAGGTGTCATGGTTTAACCCCAGCCATCAACCAAACTCAGTCACTTCCCCCAGTGGCATGAGGGAGACAACTGAAAGAGTAAAAGTGAGAAAACTCATGACATTTTAACAGGGAAAGCAAAAGTCATGCACACAAACAAAGCAAAACAAGGAACCCATTCTCCACTTCCCATGACCAGGCAGGGGTTCAGCCATCTCAAGGAAAGCAGGGCTCCATCACATGTGGCAGTAACTTGGGAAGACAAATGCCATCACTCGAAATATCCCTCTCTTCCTTCTTCTTCCCCCTTATATGCTGAGCATGACACCGTATGGTCTAGAACATTACTTGAGTCAGTTGAGGTCAGTTGTCCCAACTGTCCCCCTTTTCCAGCTTCTTGTGCCTGCTCAGCCTCCTCCCTGGTGGGGTAGTGTGAGAAGCATGTGTATGACTCCAAGTAAGTACTGCTAAGCAATAGCTAAAACATCTCTGAGCTATCAACGCTGTTTCCAGAACAAATCCAAAACACAGCCCCATAACAGTTTCTGTTAAGAAAATTAACTCTGTCCCAGACAAAATCAAGACATTGTGTAACTAGGGATTGTGCAGGAAAAGAAAGTTGTAATTAAAAATATAGGAGATGTGCACTAATTAACATTACCTTTATAGATCAATCATCTAGGAAGTGTTTGTGCTTAGAGTACTCAAAATATTCTGCAACTGACATCAAGTTCACCTTTCTTCAAAAGTGGAAAAGCTCACCTCCTTGACTTTTAGTCAAATGTAGAAATAAAATGTTTATCCAAATTTTATCTTTTTGCTCCTGTATACAAAATAACTTATGCAAATTTGTTTGTACTATAATTTCATACTCAGACTTAATAATTGTAATAATCTTTCAGTCAGACATAGAGTATACCAAAATATATATAGGTAAATGCTAGTATAAACAAAGCCTTTGTCAAAAAAGGACCTGAGGTTTCTGACCTCATATGGCAAGTAGATAGAGCAGAAAAAACTTCAGAGTAGCAATTTAGCCTTTGGGCATTAGAGAATTGCAGAATTATGTTACTTTTACTTTTTTTTCCAGTTTCATGGACACCTGGGATTAAAAAAATAATCAAAATTTCTAAAAATCTTTATTTTGGGGTATTTAATTTATACTTGCAATAAAATTCTCCTAAAGAGAAGATTGTTGTTATCTCTAGATGCAGAACTTAGTCTATTAATCACATATAGCTTCCATCCAAGCCACTGATGTTCCCTTCAAGTAAACATTGCCCATGGCTTAGTATTACTTCATATCTGCCTTTTCATTACATATAGCAACAAAATATTTAATTGCATCTACTTCTCCAAAATGTGATCAATAATTCTAAATGTAATTTGTTACTTGGTTCAGAACAACTCTTTTTGGAATTAAATCTTCCAAAACTGGTAACTGGTTCTTGACACAGACCATGTACCCACCATAAATTTGGCTCCTTGACACTGTAATAGTGAGATGAAATCAGAATGACTGTTGCTTCTGATATGTTTGCTTCTGTCTACTTGTACCATATAATGTAGTCTCCTCATTATTAGCTTTGGACTTAATTTCCTATTATGCCTTACCAATATTCTCAGGTGGCTTGTTTGTTGTTCTGACAAATAGTTCAGGTTTTATCCAGAACTAGAGAAGAATGCTACTGTTCCCTTTATCCTACAGCTGTCCCTCTGTACAGATACTGGGTGTTTGACCTATCCATGGATAACAGTGTCTAAGTTGCAACCAAATGATTTTCTTAGGAATGCCAAGTTCTCAAATGTTCCCAGATTTCCAGTCACTGATTGGCGTTCCAGATGTTTTTGTGTCCATTTTGATCATCCCAGTGTAACAAAAAAGTAAACACCCAAAAATAGGAACAACCCATAAATCAGAAGGTGGAACATGGTAAATCCACTGCAGCCTGACCTGGAGCTCATTTTTTTTCAGGTGAAAGTAGCCCTATGTTGGATGAAGGTGGGTAACCTTACCAGAACCTGGACCATTTAAGGGATAAGATTCTTACAACTGAGTAAAAGTTAACATGATCATTCTAGCCTTAAGATGATGAGGAGTTGAATCTCATTATCTATAGTGACACAGACTTCCAGCTCTCCTACTTCACATACAAACAGGAGGAATTTAGAGGTATCCTCCACTTTCACCACATGGAAGCAGGTCAGAAGGTCTATTTCACATCTTCATTGAGATCAGGGTTAGCTCAGTTCTCTAAACCCTGAAGTCTGGGTTTTTACTGATGTGAAAATTTTCCCCACGTGCTTTGTCTGGCGTCATGGTTTGAGCTCTGGCCAAAATTAATAAACAAGGAAACAAATAGAAAATTATGCTCTTTAATGATTGAGTTTTTACTTGCTTGCAGTGTGACCTCTCAAAGATTAAGTCTGTTGGTTTCTGCCATATGGTGATACCTCTGTTTATATTACATGACCTTGTTTACTATTAACTTGTTTCTGTTCCTCTTTGGTCCAGATCTCAAACTTTTATGGGCCTCACAGCTTCTTGTCCACTTATATTAATCTCTATTGTTTTATCTAATACAATAGCATCAACAGATTCAGTAAACAGTTGTTGTTAAGATTCTAATTATCACTGGGTCAGAATCCAAGGCCCCAGTCACACACATATCCTCCTCTTCTGCCAATTCTGTAAATACGAACCACTATCCAAAGCTGCTGCTGAACTTTAGGTGAAGATCTCAAAAGTCTCAAGTTTGAAAGTTGTTCTTGATTTTTGTCCTTTTAGGACTTCAGCAAGCACAAATCTTCTTGGGAGGAGAACAGTTTGAGCTGGATTCATGTGTACATTTCTGTAAAAAGGTCAGGTGCTCTGGTCAGTATTCAAGAAGAGAAGGTAGATAGAGAATGTGCAGATGAAATTTCTTCACCTGAGATATAAGTTAGTTTTTCACAATGTCCCTCATGACCTTGCTGTTCAAATGAGACAGTTTTAGTATCATCTTTTTGTCTCCTGGTACTCATACATAGCAGCAATGGCCTCTTGCAGACACTGTCTAGTGGGAACCATATGAGAAGGTTGAAAAAGTGTAATTTTGATAAGTGGCAAAGAAGTTGCTAGGTAGGTTCCCTCAGCCAGATACACATTCTGTCACCATACTGAAGCTGTTCAGCTGGCTGATGGATAAATTCCCTCAGTTGGCTTTATGAGCCTTAAAGGAATGAGCAATTCACCAGATACTGATAAGAATAACAAGCTGTCTAGTTGCATATGAAAAATCTAGAAATGAATGTACTTTTCTTTCTGCATCCACAGAGGTGCTATAGAAAATTTGGGTCATACATCTGACCTGGTGAGCTACAGGTGAGTAAGTGGCCTTGCTGGTATACAAGTTATGCAGAATTTAGGAAAAAAAAAAAAAGTCTTATATTATGATGCATTATTTCCACAAATCTCCATGCACAGGATGGGGATATGTGTATCCTGATATAGGTGTATAGCTTTATAAGTACCAGGTCATCCTAATAGGAAGTACAAAGCCATCAATGACATAAGAATTGTGTGATCTACCTGGAGTATGGTGTGAAAAATTCTAAATGACACTGAACTCTGAAAAATCTGATCCAGCTACAAATATTATAAATCCAAATAGACTGGTTGCAAACTGCTAACAGAGGGGTTTTACTCACCATTTTCATTTCTGTGGTCAATGGCAGGTGGCACACGGTTGCTTTGTTAGATATGGAAGGAACACAACATTAGCTTCATGATGGTCACCCGCCTATTTTTAATTCTTGAGCCACTGATAAATATTACTAGTCTGATGCATAGTCTTTTTCCTGTAGGTCTGGAAATTCCCTCTTTTCTCAGGCAAGAACTGGTGGGAAATGGTAGCTGTATCACCAAGGCTTTATTGATATGTTTGCAATCATCCTCCTTTGGGAGAAAATGAGAAAAGTGTGCCTAGCCAGCATTTATATTTTTGTAATAAGCAGTCAGAAACCATGCAAGTAGATCAGCTCAGACATCTAGAAGTGACCTGAGGAAAGAAAGATGATTCATGTAGCTTCAATATCTACTGTTTGGTTTCCTGCTGACATTTGGACTCATGCCTCTTGGGTTTTCTCTACATCCATCTAGCAAGAAAAACCATCTACCCCAAATCGGTCTCATGCTATGATGGAAAAAGTTACTAGTCAGTGATCAACCTTTAAAACTCAGGGGTATGTGTTCCACGACACACTTGGAGACAACAGTCTTTTCTACTTATTGCTTAAAACAGTGTAAGTGGTACATAATGAGACATTTCTAATGTGAGAAATTAGTACTTTGAAGAACTTGTGTCAGTGTCTTAGACATCATGAAAGCTGTATACTTTACAAATCACCCATAGTCTCAAGCAGCAAAAATATTTGTAAATAAAATGCCAAAATATTTTTTTCTTTTATTCCCCCCTCCAATAAGCACAGAAGGAAGTATGTTTCCTTATTGAGGCAGCAAAGTAATTTTTTTCTATATGTTCTGTATTTTCTATATTTATTACTGTTTTGATCCATTCACTTCTGACTAAACTACTACAAAATATCTTTTTTCTGCCTGTGTGAAGGATTATGATAAGAATCTTTAATTAATACCAAACTTAATTTGAAGACCAAACCAGGGACATGTGATGTGAAAATTTGCATTCTTTATAATTTTGGATGTCCAGTAGAAATTTAAATTCATTGGCAGCAGGCTGTAATGCTGAAGCAAAAGAAACAGTTTATGTGGACTCTGGTCCTACTTAGTTTTGAAAAGCTCTGTATGTTCTTCACAGAAAAATGCATATTCTCTTTTAGAAAGAGTGAAGAACAGAATTTTCAGGGCCAAGATTCTTGGTGCCACTACGGAATGACAGATGTTTCATGTCAGTTCCCAGTTCTACAGCTGAGAAGAAAATGAAGCAGCTTTGACACTTTTACATCAAAAGCACAGGAAACCTGTGTAACCACATACCCAGAGTAGAAATGAGAATAAACAGAAAATATTTTCAATGGTGATACAGAGCTGCAAATTAAATTTACCTCCAAATTATAATCAAGTAATACATAGTGTGTATATCAACATACCCACTACAATTTCTTCATAAAATAATACTGTGCAAAAGTATTCAGAACATAATGCAAGAATTAAAGTATCCAAGTTGTACACTTTTTTGAGAGAGGTGGCAAAAAACAAGTAAGCGTGTTTCTGTGTGGCATCTTCAAGAGATATAGAAGTCATATATTAAGTGATTAAGTCAGCACTTAGTCCTCCTGGAGTCTGCCTCAGCTGAGGCATATCCACTGAATAATGTTAAAACTACAAGGGTCTAGATATATTAGACTTCTAAATGGGAGCAGCTAGTGAGATGGTACCTGTTCTCATGTTGAAAGCAACTGCAATGTAGGAGTGTTGCACACTCCATAGCTGCAATGAAGCTAGTGGACTGTTCTCTGGCATGTGGCATAATTTTACTTCCCCCTCAAAGTCCTATAATTTTAAGGGATGCTTTATAAACTTTAGACATGTCCTCATGTCGAATCCAGCCTGTCCTATAAATCAAGGTATTTTGATAGATTTCTTTCAAATTGTTGAAATGAGAATGTTCTTCCCTAGCTACTGGGAATTCACATAATGGTTTAACCCCAAGCGGCAACTAAGTACCGTGCAGCTGCTCACTCATCCTCGCCCCTTCCCACCTCTGGTGGGATGGGGAGGACAACTGGAAGAAAAAGTTGAAAGATATGGGATAAGATATTAACAATTTAATAATTGAAATATTATAATTATTATTAATAACAAATAAAAATAACAGCTAAGAAATTTGAAACAACAAAACCAGAGAGGAATAGAACCCAAGAGCAAAGAGTGATGCCCAATACAGTTGCTTGCCAACCACTAACTGATGCCCAGCCTGGCCTTGAGCAACAATCGGACCCTCTTGGCCAACTACCCACAGTTTATATATTGGGCATGACATTCTATGGTGTGGAATAACAACTTTGACCAGTTTAGGTCAGTTGCTCCAGCTGTGCTCTCTCCCACCTTCCTGTGAAGCTCCTCACTGGCAGAGCACAG
>VZRZ01006168.1:1133255-1219278 GCA_013398175.1 Climacteris rufus | reverse complement strand
GAAAAGCTCTGTATGTTCTTCACAGAAAAATGCATATTCTCTTTTAGAAAGAGTGAAGAACAGAATTTTCAGGGCCAAGATTCTTGGTGCCACTACGGAATGACAGATATTTCATGTCAGTTCCCAGTTCTACAGCTGAGAAGAAAATGAAGCAGCTTTGACACTTTTACATCAAAAGCACAGGAAACCTGTGTAACCACATACCCAGAGTAGAAATGAGAATAAACAGAAAATATTTTCAATGGTGATACAGAGCTGCAAATTAAATTTACCTCCAAATTATAATCAAGTAATACATAGTGTGTATATCAACATACCCACTACAATTTCTTCATAAAATAATACTGTGCAAAAGTATTCAGAACATAATGCAAGAATTAAAGTATCCAAGTTGTACACTTTTTTGAGAGAGGTGGCAAAAAACAAGTAAGCGTGTTTCTGTGTGGCATCTTCAAGAGATATAGAAGTCATATATTAAGTGATTAAGTCAGCACTTAGTCCTCCTGGAGTCTGCCTCAGCTGAGGCATATCCACTGAATCGTGTTAAAACTACAAGGGTCTAGATATATTAGACTTCTAAATGGGAGCAGCTAGTGAGATGGTACCTGTTCTCATGTTGAAAGCAACTGCAATGTAGGAGTGTTGCACACTCCATAGCTGCAATGAAGCTAGTGGACTGTTCTCTGGCATGTGGCATAATTTTACTTCCCCCTCAAAGTCCTATAATTTTAAGGGATGCTTTATAAACTTTAGACATGTCCTCATGTCGAATCCAGCCTGTCCTATAAATCAAGGTATTTTGATAGATTTCTTTCAAATTGTTGAAATGAGAATGTTCTTCCCTAGCTACTGGGAATTCACATAATGGTTTAACCCCAAGCGGCAACTAAGTACCGTGCAGCTGCTCACTCATCCTCGCCCCTTCCCACCTCTGGTGGGATGGGGAGGACAACTGGAAGAAAAAGTTGAAAGATATGGGATAAGATATTAACAATTTAATAATTGAAATATTATAATTATTATTAATAACAAATAAAAATAACAGCTAAGAAATTTGAAACAACAAAACCAGAGAGGAATAGAACCCAAGAGCAAAGAGTGATGCCCAATACAGTTGCTTGCCAACCACTAACTGATGCCCAGCCTGGCCTTGAGCAACAATTGGACCCTCTTGGCCAACTACCCACAGTTTATATATTGGGCATGACATTCTATGGTGTGGAATAACAACTTTGACCAGTTTAGGTCAGTTGCTCCAGCTGTGCTCTCTCCCACCTTCCTGTGAAGCTCCTCACTGGCAGAGCACAGAACACTGAAAAGTCCTTGACTTAGTGTCAGCGCTACTCAGCAACAGCCAAAATATAAGTATCAGTGTGTTATCATTATTTTCATTCCAAATCCAAAACACAGCAGTGTACCCGCTGTCAGAAATGAAATTAATTCTATTCCAGACAAAAGCAGAACAATTTATAAGGCGTGTTCTGTCCTGTGAATTTAGCCCACTGTAAAAGGAACTTTGTTGTTTTGCTGCTGTCAAAACATACATATAGCTTTTGAGAAGACAAAGAAATGTGTTTTGCTGGCAGAGTCATCCACAGCATCGTCAATTCTGTGAGTGTTCTCTGTATCCTGTGAGTACTGAGTCAGGAAGATGTCACTTCAGCTGTGTTTACATCCTTTTATGCTCATTAAAAAAAACAAAAATAAAGGTATCAAGCTTTCTAAAATGACATATTTGGGAAAAAAAATAAGCTAAAATGTTTGCTGAAACATATTTATTATTTCTATTCATTTCAACGCCTTATTTTTTGGAGCTTGATTATACAGATCAATCCATCATGAAAGAGACATTAACATCTGACTTGTGTAAATAATTAAAAATATAGAAATTTTGAATATTGATATTCACAACAGAATGCTGATGAATTAGTTCTGGGATACTTTTCAAATAATTAAAAAAAATCAAAGTTTTTCAATTCTCTTATGAATACTCTGAAAAAGAAAAAAAAAATCACTCCTAAGTTTTATTATTTCACAGAATCACCGAGTCAATTAGGTTGGAAAAGAGCTCTGAGATCACTGAGTCCAACCTATGACCTAACACCACCATGACAACAGACCATGGCACTGAGTGCCATGGACAGTCTTTCCTGAAACACCTCCAGGGCCAGGGACTTCACAGCTTCCCTGGGCAGCCCATTTCAATATCAAATCAACTTTTCTGTGAAGAATTTCATGCTGATGTCGAACCTAAACCTCTCCTGGTGTATCTTGAGTCTGTGTCTTCTTGTCCTGTTACTTGGTACCTGGGAGATGAGGCCACCCTTCATCTGACTAAAACCTCCCTTCAGGGAGTTGTAGAGAGTGGTAAGGTCTCTGCTGAGCCTTCTCTTCTCCAAGCCAAACAGCCCCAGCTTCCTCAGCTGCTCCTCATAGGACACAAGACATGCACTTTGTTCCATTTCAGTCACAGATCAAAAGATTACTTTCCAGTTGACATCTCTGACTGAACACAACTGCTGCTGAGATTTACTCAGGTGTGGTAGATGAAAATCAGCTGTGTTAGGGTCAGTCAAATCAAACAGACACTGCACTGCTACCTATAGAGTAGCTAGAAGGACACACACTGTCTATTTAGACTTAGTGCTACCAAAAATGTGTCAAATAATAAAAACAGAAATTTCAAAATAAATTGTACATTAAATATTTAAATATTCTTTTACAGAAAGAAGCAGGGATATTCAATGTGTGTTGGAAAAAGGTCTTGTATTGTGTTGAACCCAATAATTTGTCCAAGTGATGTCCTATGAGTGGTATTGACTATCACTGACAATACAGCTGTCATGTTACAAATAAAATGCAATTATAAGGGGTTTCCTTTTCCTTAATTTAGAAAAGCTTTCCAGTCTGAATAACTTTTCCTTTTGCAATATTGAATATCATACTTTTGCTTTAAGCCTAACATGCAGTGGGTCTTTGATTTAGTTATGTAAAAGAAAAACCCAAACCAGTAACTATAGGGTCATATGCAAAGACCTCCCCAAACAAAATGTGGGTCCTTATATGTGTGTAAATACAGGTTGTTAAAACTGGACAGAGAGCTCTTGACACATCTCTAAACTCTAAGCGCACCAAGGTAGTGTTGCACTTGTGCTGTTATCTCTCTGCATTTACCCTTGCCTGACATGCCACTACACACACCTCAGACCTGTTTAAAGCCTGGAATATTGTTTGTCCTAGCTTTAAAGTTATTATTTTTTACAGAAAGTTTGAAATTATCACTTTTGTTATGTGAACATGAAAAATAACAAATCTGATTGTATTAACATTTAGACCTGCAAGGCACATTCAGAATATGGCTTTGCCTAACTTATCATCTAAATTTTATATTCTGTGGTATATGCAGTCAATGAAGTCTCTGTTCCTAAGGAACAGATGTGTACATGCATGTGCAGGTGTGTGTGAGAGACTGTGCTGTCTGCAAGGAGAGGAATCTATTTCCTTGAAACAGATTAAAACAAACAAAACACACTAACCTGTTAATAATAGAAAGTCCAAAAGATGAGAGTGTAAATGGCAGCTGTCTGCCACCATATACTTTTTGGGATGGCAGTTCTTACAGAGCTATAACAAACTGTTAAATAGAGTTATTTAAGAGAATTCAAGGAAGAATTTATGGCTTCAGCCTCAGCAGTGTCCTCTGCACAGGCATTTCACATCCAACAGATTGCAAAGATTTCCAGCACTGGAAGCAATGGTCTCTTTGCTCCCTTTTGCTTGTACCTGTGGACTTGCCTGCCAAGGAAGGATTAGCATCCAGAGCTAAAGGAGATGGTGGCATTACCACTTTCTCCTTAGGGCTTCACTGAGAAGGAAGGGTGAACTATCCGCTTGCAAACTCCTTCCTTGGCTACTGACTGTTCCAAACTCCTCAACTCCATCCTGTTTCCACATGGTCCTACCCATTTTCAAGGTTATGACAATTTCTTTGTATTTAGCCCCTTTTTCTGCAGTGGTAATAGGTATATCACACTTCAGTTTTCCCCTCCTCTTTCCCCCACCTCCCTTTTGTGAGCAGGCTTTCTGCCACTCTGTGTCCACAGCTTGGGATCCTGCCAACACAACTGAGACAGCAAGTCTGGAAATAGCCTCACTTTGCTAGACTGGAAACTTTTATATAAAATAGTCTGGAAAGATTTATACAATGGATTGGCAGCTGATTAACAGAAAAATACATCCAGGAGCCAAAATTAGTTTTGAGTATGGTGGAAGTATGCCAGCTTGACAGCTCTGCAACCCAAAGCTATCCATAGGACAGGTACAGGACAGGGACTAACTTTTGCCACCCTCTCTGAGGAAGTCTGATGACTGATGAGCAACAGACAGTGTCTCTGGATGTGATTTTTTGTTTTAGTAAGACCTGAGAGTTAAAGAGTGAAGGAAAGAGCCTCATAAGCATTGTATATGTCTCTTTAGGGTAGATGCTTTTTCCTTCTCTGAAGCTCATGGCAGTGGTTTGGATCCCATCAGTGTTTAAGTAGGTCTCTTGCTGAACTAAACTTTTTTCATCCAAAGAAAATTAAGTTCATGTGACAAAAAAATTCAAATCCATCTCACTTCAGGTAAGCTGTTTGTTAAATAGGATGCTACTGAGATAAAAAATATTTACAAATGATCCCTGGATAGAAAATATATCCCTGGCAAAAAAAAAAAAGAAAGGTGTGGCATGTCATGAAGATGTTTTCCTCGTGGTTATTTTAGTACACAGAAATAGAATTCTCTAATGTATCACAAACTCTGGCTGTTTTGGTTTTTTTGTTCGTTGTGAACGCCTTTATTTTTAGCAATTGAAAATAAAATATTACAAGCATTTTATTATCACCAGCAATATATTATCAACCATTATTGTGTTTTGTGCTCCCCTGTATCGTCCAGTGCATTTTGGCTTTACTAAATTACAGTGATTCTAAGCATGACTTTTGGAATCACAGTAGGGATAATTGTTCTGATCTATATTACTCCAGCTTTGCTGTTTTCCCTTACTATTTTCAATCAAAAATCCATTTGAAGCACTGAATCACCAACACCTTTCTTGTTTCTTTGTTAGTTTTGAAAATGCCAGTTTTAACTGAACTAAATGTGCATAGATTAAAAAATATATTGAGAACCAAGTTAAAACACACTGAAGTTTTTGTTGCCTACATGTAAGGTACCACGTTCTTGGAGCTTTTGAAGGACCCAAAGTCTCAACCAGGTGTTTAAAATAGTTACTTGAAGTTTTCAATCAGATTGTTTTTCAGTGGAAAACTGAAGTTTTAATCTGTTCTTGTAAAACACTGACTCATTTTGGCTAACTATTTTTAATAATTGACCTCTGAAAAATAAAACATTCTGGTTTTCAGGCAAAAACATGAAAACATTGACCCAAAGCAATCTGGGGTAAGGTACTACATTAGATACATTAAATATATTTTGCTTCTTATTCCCTGGTCTGATTTGGGATGGTCTTCCAAATGATAACTAGGCCATTCACATTCAAAGATCTATGTATTTCGTTTCTACTGTCTACTTTGGGAAACATGTCATCACTTCCAATGGACGCTGCCTAAAACTGCTCAGAATGGACTAATTTCAATGGGAAATATTGGATATTTGCTTACTACAAAACCAAGTAGTCTATCAGACAAACATCAAAGACTCATTGACACAGAGGGTGTAGGAAGTTATTGATAGTATTTTTTTCCACAAGAATATAATTAGAACCTACTAATTTTTCCTTATATAAAAAAAAATTAATGTATCTCAGTCCTTGTCATTCTTTCTTCCCTCCCTTTACTAGCTTCAAATGTTCCAAGCTGTATGTTATTGTGCAAAAAAATTACTGTGAGTAATGTCTGACACTCCCACCGGCCTTGGGATGGTCAGTACACCAACTTGTGCTCTAATTACTGGAGGCAAAGCTGTACTGTCTATGTTTACAAGAAAGTAAAACCACTTTTAAGATCACTTTTCTTATTGTCCTCTCTCCCTCTGTGATTTTAGGATCACAGGATAGGTCAGATTGGATGGGACCACAGGAGGTCTCTAGTCCAAGCTCCTGCTCAAACCAGGGCCAAATCCTGAGGGCAAACACAGATGCTCAGAGTTTTTATCCAGATGTGTCTTCAACATCTCCAAGGCTGAACTTCTTCAAGTGTTGGATCAGCTTCATAGCAAAAAGGTTTACATCTGCTCTGAGCAGCTCTTGATTCTTCTTATGTCCATGGTCTTCTGTCTTCCTGCCATGTCCCACTCTGCCTCACACTTTGGTGACCTGCTGTTAGGAGTTGGAGTCTGCTCCTTGGTCTGGCCAAAGCCACCTCTTTTCCTGTATGGACAAGCCATCTTCCTCAGCCTCTCTTCACAGGACAAATGCTCCAGCATCCCAACATCTTCATGGCTTCCTGCTGAATGTGGTTCCTTTTCTCAGTAACTGCTTTATATAGTAGGATACAAAGCTGGACTTGATGCTCTAGAGAATGATGAGTAGAAGCATAATCCCTTTTCTAAGTGTACTCTCTCTGCTCCTGTTAATGTAGCTTGGGAGGCTCCCAGTCTTTTTTCTGCCAAGTCACTCCTTTTTCATACTCATCTCACTTCCCACCATGGCCCGCAGGACTGCTTTTTGCAGGTCTGCTCCCCAGTCATCACTCTGAAGCAAGTATCATTGCAAGGGGCTCTACCTTCCCAGGGACTGGGATTTGCATTTATCCTTGCTGAATTTCTTGTAATACCTACCAGCCCTTTCCTCAAATTCATATTCTTCTTCTTTCTTTTAGAAGCATTATTTAAAAAGTTCACTTGTTAGCTTGTCTATGATTCCTAAATAATCAGTACCTCTCCTCAACACAAGACAGAAGAGACACTTGGGGTTGTAGGCTGGAGCATGTCAAATGGTGTCAACAGGGTGTGCCCACTGTAAGGTGGGCATGTGAAAATGTACTCCAGCCAAGGACAAATACGTATTTTTTTGGACCAGAGGTGTCATACATTCAAGAACTGTGATACACTTTAACAGATGTTTAATATGATTGAGTTTGACCTGCCAAGAATTGACCTAATGATGTGTCTGTTGCTTAACAAAGTCCATTATGGATACCTTCAGTTTTGCCTTTCCTGCTCGTTTATTCAATGCCTATTTTATTTCATGGATTCATTATGGTCTTACAGGACTTAATGGTAACATTGACTGGAGCTGAAAGCCATGTTTTTGACTAGTGTTGTAAATTCTGGCAGGAACCAGGCTTTTCTGGAGTGTCGTCTCGGTTAAGCATTGTATCTAACATAGCCAGTGCCTACAACAGGTACTATCAGTACTTCCTCCCTGCAGAAAATCTTCTCACTATATATACTTATACTATGCTAATTCATTCAAGGTGTGAATATCTGAATTTAGGGTTACTGAAACTCACAGCTTTTCCAGGTATGACCTTTGATACTGAGTTCTTCTAAATTCACTTTCCTTTCCCTTGCTGAGTCTCTGTGCAGCCAAGATCCTGAGAGTCACAGTATGGGAAAGAACATTCACCCAGGGGCTGTGCAGCTCTCCTTTGGTGTCCAGGATATTCAGATGAGAACAAAGATGTAGGAGGTTGTAATATCCATGTTTATGACCATTCCTGTCACTTTCTGTCTAATGTCAAAATAAATGTCAAGTAACTTGGCCTTCCTTCTTTTAGTTGGAGCTAAAACTCTCTTTTACTTGTTTCTCTTGCACTCCTTTATCCACTGTAATGGATTTGCTGATGAGATTGTTCTGGAGACTGATGGCCGGGTTGTCCCTAGAAAAGGAAAGTTAGATCTACTCATACTGAAAGGAACTGGGAATACAGGTCTGATTCTTGGAGGTTTTTTATTGCTAGGCTATTAAAGTGGAGGAGAGAAAAAGGAACACTACATTCTCCCAGGTAAAAATAAAAATTCTAACACTTCCACACAAAAAAAAGTCTAGATAATATGCTGCTGCTTCAAATCTGAGGACACTTCTTCCTCTTACAGAGGGCACAGCAAGATTCACTTTGGGAGTATGGATAATTCCATAAGAAATATGAATGTAAGATCTACATCCAGATATCAGTGCTTTTCAGGGTTGGGCAAGAGAGAGAAGTAGTGTTTTAAAATTTAACTAGGAAAATATGTATTTGCCTGTCTTTAAAGCTTGTGTTGTGCTTTTTCTCATTTTAAAGGACAGCAAAGTTAATTTCTGTAATTTTTGGGAAATAATAGAATAAGTCTTTGCTTTTACTGACACTTAAGTAGATAATTTAACACAATTTTAACCTTACTATGAAGCTTTGTAAAAATTCCATCTCCAAGTAGCTTTTCTGTTCAGATATAAGAAAATGCATCTAAACCAATAAAGCCTGTTTCAGGAACTGATGGGCTCATTTGCATCCTGTCAAGAACATCAATCAATAGCTTTCATTTTGTTTAAAGGCCAGGGGCCAAATTGGAGTTTAAAAAGTCCTTGTAAAACCTTTGGGTAATTTTGAGATTGAATCTAATGAAAGATTAATGAATACAGGCATCCATTTCTAGCCCATCTATTTACATATGACTTCTACCTTCAGTCCTGCTGAGTGGCAATCAAAGCGAATCAGTCTGTTTCTGCAGATAGTGCTGACTAGCTAAGAATAGCTCCTGCTACCATAGCCGTCTCTTCTCTTTTATGCCTGTATTGTAAGTCTAGAAAGTCAGATGTAGGAAGGAACAGCAGGTGTAGTCTATGTTTATCACTCCTAAAAACATTTACCAGAATTTCCACTCTAAGTAGAGGATTCATAGTAAATACTAGGTGTGGTAAATATCATGATATAATGGTTCCTCAAGCTACAGACGTGGAGAAAAATTTCCACTGGTGAATGAGAGCAGAATGCTCTTTGAATCAAAAATCACATTTCCAAACAAACAGCTGAGTATATTTGGTTACATGATTCTTTTTGCAATGTTTATCACTAGATTGAATAACCTGAAGTTTTTTGTTTTATTTAATAAATCCATCTAATTAATTTCACTTTTACAATACGATTTGGTCTGCAGAAAACCCACATATTTTCCTTACTGTTAGTTTACTTACTTTTATTAAACACTTGATTTGCTTTCATGTTAAGGGAGCCTAAATATTCTAAGTCTGAAATTTTCTTACAAGAATAGCAGCTCCAGGGGCTTTTTCGTTGTTTTGGTTTTTTTTTGTTTGGTTTTTTTTTTTTTTCATATGTAATGAGTTATTTTGGTGAAAGCTTTTATGTCCCATACAAAAATAATAAATTGTCTTTCTTCATCAAGTTTGCTAGATATTTCTCCTACTACTCAGCTAAACTTAAGCTTCATGAGAACCCACCCCTAAATTTCCTCTAAATGAATTTTACTGTAGAAATGTTACCTTGAAACTCAGAAATTATGAGAACCCTTTGTTTTCTAACCTATTTTCTAAAATAGTGATGCAGTTTTTTAACAGGATGAAAATAATTTTTTTTAAAGTAACCTTTCTTACAGATGTTTCTTTGTCTTGTACTTTCAAAATTTAAACTTTATATATAAAATCAACAAATGTTCAGAGCACACTATTTCTTCTCCCCTTCTCCAGATAATTAGATAATGCATATTTGCTTTGTCCTGATCTTCACCAAATATCTGAGTGTATTTGAACTATTATTCAGTCATTGCCTCTCTTTTAAGGTTGTGTCCAGTCACTCTTACCATCTGTGGATCATCACTCTAAGCATTGGGAGCTCTGGATAGTTTTGCATTGACAGGTCCTTTAATTTTTACTGGAGAAGTAACTGATACTGAGAAAGTAATTTTACAGAGTTCTGTTCATGCTACTGGAAGTGAATTCTGTTCATAGAATTTGGGATTCAGTATAGGGAGACTTAAAATTTCTCCCAGATTTCTTCTTGAATCTGATTAAAGAAAAGGAGTATTCTATTGCATCTGAGTGGAAAAGGAAGAAGATTGGACTTGATTTAGACTTTTTTCTAATTGAATAATGGTCAGTAAGAAAGAGTTTTTTCCTTTGCTGTATATGTTAATAGTTTAATTTTTAATGTAAATTCTAGAAAATTTAAGGCATTTTATACCAGGGTCCAGAAAAAGTATGCTTTAATGGAGACATAAAATACAGATGGAGGAAAGCTACAACAACAATGCACTAGTCTTAAAAATACCAAAGCTTGGTAAAAAAAGGCAGGACCACATTCAAGTTAATATCCTGATTCATCTAGAATTTCAGAGTTAAGAGCACAAAGGTAGTAACCAACACAAAGGTGGCCTGCATCAAGAATCACCACTGGCACAAAGAGGTCTCCTCTCAGTTTGCCTCTCAAGGCTGCTTAGAAGAGTCAGGTCCCTAGGCAGGGCAAAGACCTCACCATCCCAAGAGGAATCTGAGTGTGGTAGGGTAAAATTGCACACGGGAATCCATACATGGTGACTGAAGGGGTGAAGCAGCCATCGGGCAGGTTTTTAATGAGATAATCAGGAGACCAGAATCCTAACAGATCACTGGGAGCTGCAGGAATGAGATGCATTATTCTGTGACTATCCACAAGGGGCCAAAAACCTGGTGCTACTAAATTCTGTGCAGTACTGATTTGTGTAGCAAATAGGCAGCCAAGTCTTATTGGTTTCCCTGGAAAACCACCTCAGTAGTTTTCTTTTGTGAAGAAACTGAATTAAACAATATGAAAGAATACAAATAAAACTGAAAGTTCTTTGATAAAAGTGGAGAAACTCGCAGTACAATCTCCCTTCTGATAGTTCATTGCAGCTACTCTCTTATTTTCTGAAGGTAGATGTGGTTTCTCTATGTGATTATGTAAAATTCCTAGAGTACTCTGTCATGACATGTAGACGTGTATATCAATAGGATACATACCTAAACTGTCTGAGGGAGCCAAAAGATCTTAAAAAAAGTATATTGTATGAGGAAGCTTTGAAATCTGTGTGATTCTGACATCTGAATTACGTTTGTTAAATCACTAACCTGTTTTACTACAAAGCTGGAAGAGACAGCTGCTTAATGTGTGAAATGAAAGACACACAAATGCTCACCTCAAAAATACACAAGTCACCCAGAAGCATAAATGAAGGGTGCCCAAAATATTGTTCACAAGAAAAGTTCTGCTTCCCTGTGATCACAATAGTTTTCTCTGTGTAAACAATTAAAATCATTTATATGCATAATATTTCCAGCTCTTACTAGAGATCTTGTCATCTAGCAGAGATGACACAACACAAAGAAAAAAGAAGGCAGGCATTTGACGGTATGATATACTGGAAACTTGTCTGCCCTTTCCAACTATATTAGGTGATCTAATAAAAAAAATAATCCCACAACTGTCTCCTTGTAGCTCTTATTGCCTTTTGAAACTCTGAAACTGCTCTGCTAGGATTAGCTCCCTCACACATGGAGCCTGTTCACTTCATCCAGGCAATGACAACAGGTGAATAAATACATACACTTTTACTGACAGAGAATTTTTGCAATTGATTTTGAATAAGAGCAGAAAGATTTCAAATCCTCTTAGAAAATTGTCTTGAAAAGCGAAAAAAAAACTTGAGCAAAAGCTTTTCCTGTCCTTATACCCTTTACTTTCAGATAAACCATTTACCTCCAGACAAAACATTTTTCACCTGACGAGTGATTCCAGTAACAGAAATAAATAAGGTTTATGAAGATTATGTTCTATGAACCATGTAAATGAACATACCCAAACTCAGAGCTTCACAAAGTAGACATAAATATATGACCTTGTTCTCCCATAGCTTTTTTTTTTAATCTGTGGAGAAAAAAAACTTATTCTGACATGTTATTCCTCTCATGTCAAAGTAGGCAACCAAAATAAATCAAATTAATTGGGTTCTAAATTGTCATTTTTATCAATGATGTAAAGGAATGTTAGGGAGACTACATCAGATGTAGAAAGCTACAAAGGAGATATTTAAAGTTAGGTAAAATTAATCTCATCTCATCAGAAAATGAATCCCATAAAAAGTGGCTGTTTAAGAGCCAGTCTATAGAAGAGGTTGTGACACCCAATATTTTACTATCTGATTTAATTCGATGAACCAATTATGACTTTACAGACTTCTGCCGTTCCTCTTTCAATTGTCAGTTCTAAAAAAATCTTTTTATTATAATTTATTTTCTAATCCAACAAAAATTATTCCAGTTTGATCCCTATCCTCTTCTCCCCCCCAAAAAACTGTAGCTGAAAAACCTCTGCTTTTCATTTCTTTTGGTCCTGCTGATTCTATTTGCTTTTATCTGACAGAATTGTGAAGTTCCTGCATCAAAATATGTGAAAAGTCATAAAAAATAGAGGTGCCAAGGAAGGAAAACACCCAAACCGATTTGTTATCAGTTTTTGAAATGCTATTAACTTTACAACGTTTAGTTAAAAGCCAGAATTTTTTCTTTTTTTTTAGAAAGTTGTTAAATTATATGCTCTATTGTCCTGGTTTCAGCCCAGATCAGCAGGATGGGGCGTGGCCAAGTTCGTAATGTTACTTGATACCATCTCACATCATTGCCAGGGCTAGGGAAAGACACTGTTGCTTCCCAGGAGAAGGGGGCTTTCAAAGGGCTTTCCCTATGGTGGGAGAAATACTGGTGTGGTGGGGAAGAGTTGGTGGGTGTCTGTCAAAGTTTTCCATGTAAATTGCTTCTTTGTCTTAAACCTTTTGTTATTAATATTGTTGCAGTTACAGTTTGAGTAAATTGTTCTTATCTCAACCCATGAGTTGCACCTTTTTTGCCTCCAATTCTCAACTCTATCCCCAGAGCAGGAAGGGGGAGGGCAAGGTGAGGGAACGAGTGAGTGAGCAGCGTCTGGTTAGGCAGGCATTGAATTGGGAAGTACTATTCTAAAACATGACTACTCTACACTCAGTAATGGGAATGTAATTTCATTATACCCAACTGCAAGATACATTCTTACAAATGAGTTAGTTAAAATGAATTGTGTCTCTGACTTAAGGTGATTCTACTCTTCTCTCTAGCTCTGTTTCTGTATTGACAGAACAGTTGCTATTGAAGCAGTACTATCTCTGCAAAAGAGAGTTAGAAATACCTTCTTTCACCCATTGAACAGCATGTTTGGCCCAGAGCTGTTCTTATCTCTGTAGCTCTGGCAATTTTACAAGGAAATAAATGTGTGGGTGGAGTGGACAGTGATGGACAGGGTCTTTTAAAGTCAGTGTACATACTGAAGACAAATGTTGCCCTGAGTTTTGCAGTTCTTGATGTTTTCATTCTTCTGTAACTGTTTCTCACACATTCTCTGTAAACATAACCATGTTTTTGTAACAGTAGTTTATTATTTACATTCCTTTCTCCTGGGCGGAGAGATTTGATGGATATTTCCTTTGACCAGTGTGATTGAGGGGCAGCACATTCTCCCTCCAACCCACTGTGGTTTCCAAGAGACATATAAAATAAAGTCGGGCCGGTTCAGGCCCAGTTGTTTTTTTGGCTCTCTCTTCAGCAGGTGTCCGTGTCTTTCTTTCGTGTCAGCTTGCGACAGACGAAATGTAGTTTGATGGTGTTTTGCTATTGCTTAGGGTCTCCCTATAGTCACTAAATGGAAGTGACTTCAGATGACAATTACTTTTAACTATTTTAGTCACTTACAATTTTATGGGATGAGCAGGGTATCATCCAAAGATAGCCTTCTTTATTACTTAGGAGACAGTCTACACAACCTTGCTACATGTCATGGTTTTGAAAAGCTGAAATTGAGTGAGATGATCTTATTCTTTATCTTTAAGGGTTAATTTGGGTATACATGTTTGCAGATTTAAATACCCTTGTGAACATATAGAAAAGTAAATGTACAATAAGAGTTCATCTGTTTGAAAAAGCAATTTAGCAGAGTCTTGTGAGTCATACTGCCTGAAACTAGCATAGCAAGTATTTATGTATCTATGGTTTTTTTTTCTTAGACAAATGAAAATAGGTAACCATGCTACAGAATTAGTAGGTGACCACTGAAGACTTTTGGAAGACAGTTGGTATTTCTAACTTTTTATTTGAGCAATAAATTAACCTTGTAGGGACTATACCAAGACCAGGGCTGGACTTTTGTGATTTTTCAGAGGAAAATGCAAACCCTGCATAGGGAGGTAGGACATGAGACAAAAGCACACACTCAGCTTTGAAGGCTTCTGGCACTGGGTACCAAGGTAGGAAAGCCTGTGCCCTGCCCCCAGCAAGGCATGCAAAGGTTAATACTCTGAACTTGAATCTGCCATGGTCAGGGGCTCCTACCGGTTGACCTAGTGTATCTCTACATGACAATGTTCCTTATGACCTTTCCAGCTCTTCATTTACTGCCCCTCCAAATGTGATACTGTAGATTTCCGAATATTTTGTGTGTGTTTATCTAAATGAGCTAAAAACATCTACCCTTGGGTCCCTATAAGAGGTCAGTAACTACTTTCCTTAGGCACACACCACTTTCACAGGAAATAGACACTGTACACTTCTAAGGGTTCTGGATTTGCTGCCCCAGCATGAACTTCTGGAATCTACAAAGTTCTGTTCCAGACAGCCAGAATTGCAGCTGGGAATATCTCTCTAATGTCAGTTCCACTGTTTTGCCTTTCTCAAAACCATGTCTGAACAGATTTTGGGAAATGGTGGTTCCCATTCAGTATGGCTTATGCTTACTGAGTTCCAGTTTCCCTCCCCAATATTTCATCTTTTGTGGGAGATATTCTCAGGGAGAGTTTTACTACTGTACCTTCAGAGATGTAAAATCAAACTGGTTTAGTTTGTATTAGCATCATTGCATCGCTCCTTTGAAAATATTCTTAGTTATTTTAGACACTGCAGTCTCTCACCAAGGAAGTATGTAAAACTAGACCTTCCACCTGATGGAAACAGGAATATCTTTTTTATTTTGCTGCTTCAAAAATATCAAACTTCATCCTTCCACAACCAACGTGTGTCCATAAAGAGTAATGGACTAAATATAGACTCTGGGAACATTTGAGATATTTCTGTGTTTGTCACAGAGTTCATAACACCAAAGCCAATTGTTGTCTGCATGGATACATATCACAGTAACTCTAGGTGACTTCAGTAAGAGTTCAGACAAGAAACTTCCTCTCTGGTGGGAGTTTAGAACCTGCAGAAGCAACCTGGAAACTCCTTGAATACCTGCAAAATTGGAGTCCAAGGCTTTCATGAAATCTTTTACATTTGAGTGAAAAAGATTTAGAAAAATGAAATCCATGTCTAATGGCAGACAAAATAACACAGCAGCAATTTCCCTCCAACCTTGAGACAACATACATTTACAATTCAGTTTGAGGCACCCATGGGGATTTTCAAGGTGACTGGCATACTGGGCTCCAGCAGCCTGGACGTGAGGCAGCTCACTGACCTTCCTCTGCACTGCTGCAGTTTTTAGCAGAATACTAGAGGTAAGCCATTTCCTATTTTGGACACTCAGAAGTTGATTGAGCAGAGTGTCAAGCAGAGGCCAGAGCTAGCTAAGTCAGGCCTTGACTGAACAAATAAAGTCAGCCCTTTTTTGCCATCACAGAAAATGAGTTTAACATTCTATAATTTCTTTTCAAGATATAATTGTGCAAGTCCATTAGTGCCCATGAACAAAATTCTCCATACTTTTTCTTTTCATTACAATTTTTTGTTCCTTATCTGTAAAAGTCAGTACAATTAAAAGCAAAAAACACATCATGAAATAACTTTATTTCCTGGAGCCAGTGATTTCCATATTACATTTACATTACAGTAGTTTTACATTTGGTTAACCATGTTTCAGTGAGCACAGATATTTATTGCCCCTTGAAGAAAATATTGACTTCAGGTTTGTCTTGGTCAATAGCTTGTCTTACAGAGAATTTAAAGACCTCACAAAAAGTAGATCTCTGATTATTATTTATGTGTGCACAACTTGTAGAAATAAATTTTCATTAAAGTTATGTTTGCTCTTATACAATAAAGTACATTTGTAAGAGTCACTTTTTACTAATTCAAGTGTTAACCCTTACTAGTTTTCTCAATTACTTGATGCTCCACACTTCCAACTTGAGTGCTCAAGGCTTGATCTCACTAGAAAAAAAAATTACAAGAACACCATGAATGTTCACAGTTGAAATATTCTGATTTTGAACAGAGTTCAGACCAAAGTTTCATGTCCTTTCTGATTTGTAATAATACCAGATATGCTTTCTCTTATTCTCTCTTCCTGTTCAACTCCAAAAAGTATTCTCAATCCTAGATAACTTATAATGAATTTCCAAAATTTTATTTTAATACCTTAGGTATTTGCAATTTAGTATAGCAACTGTTAAAACTGATGGACAAATAAATAAGGTCTTCACCTGTGTGCAAGAATGGCTATACAGCCTACTGTGAGTGACTATGGGTCTTGACCATATATGAGCAGTTACTGTTTTTTCCCATTTTATCTTCTCCATATAGTTTGAATGGGTTCAGAGCAGCAACATTAGTTACACATTGAACAACTAATTGCTATGGGCAATCTATTAGCCCGTTACTGTACACTGGAAATTCTTATATTGGGACTTGAAACACATTTAAGTAATCAATGTCATTAAAAATACTGAAATTGTCTGTATAATATTTTCAAAGACTGTTACTGTTTCAACTTTTCATTGAGAAACATGAGTGACTTCCCTAGAGAGGCTTCAAAGATTAAAAGAAATTTCCAAAATGTAAACCCCATGATAATAGCTTCTAAGTGGCAGTGCTGACTGCTGCGAGCTATGAGTCTGCATATGGATACTTGAATTACATCCTACATCAAAGAATACCATGACGCATAATGGTGTTTAATGTTAAAAAATGATCTTCTTTAGAGCCTTAGAGCTGTTGTAAAGGCACAAAAGCTCAAAGAAATTCACACATTTCAGGGAGAATAAAATGTAGAGTGATTTCTTAATGTAGTACATAAATAGCAGAGTTGCATTAGCTGTTTTCTGCAGCAGGGCAACTTTGCACTTTCTTTCTTGTAATACTGACTTTTCCACACTTGCTAGAAGGGAAAGCTAGTATTTGTGCATTCTTCTTGTGAAACTGAGAAGTCAGACATCAGGAGTTACAATTGATTATTTTACTTTTCAAATATACTCTGACATTTCAAAATTAGAACTTACCTGAAGAAACTTAGGTTGAAGACTTATTCCACAGGCAACAGCTGAATTTTATTCATGGACTTGATCTGACTGTTTTTATTTAGACAGCTTGTCCCATTTGTCTCATCTGAAGCAGGACAGATTGTTTTAAATAAAAGTAATGGAGAATTAATGGAATTAAAAGTTTCTGAGCAAAGCTCTGCCCTCAGAGAATTATTAGGTTAGTTCTCCTGAGGAACAAGGCTAAAGAAAAAAGGAAATTTGGCAATTCCTCACAGAAACACTATTAAGATCAAAATCACAAACTCGTCTTATGCAAGAGATCAGCTTGACTAAATCTCCTGCTCTTCATTAACCTCAAACACAAAAAGGAAGCATGAAGAAATTGAAACTAGGTCAGTATATCAGGGACAAGGATAAAAGAACAGTGTAAGTATGTATGGACGAAATTAGAAAAGCCAAGCCATGAAATGTGGTAAAATCAGAAAAGACCACAAGGAGGAAAAAGAAAACATCTGTAAATACATTTACTAGCATGTAGAAAATGCAGTGGAGAGCTGATTCAGTGCTAAGTGGGAGGAAACTGTAGTCACAGATGTCATCAGAAGGGCAAGACTAGTCTTGTGTTGTTCCATGTCATTGAGGCTCTAGCTGCAGTAAATTGCTAAGGTGCAGCACTGGTTTAATGATATCGAGGGCTCATAACCCTATACTCATGAGCAAGGCAGGAACAGTGTAAAACAATCCCTCTGCTTGTCAGTCCAATCCTCTGTTCCAGGTCACTGTCCTTACAACAGGAACAGCAGAACAAGAAAACAGCAGCTTCAGCTGCTTCAGTTAATGGTTGGACATCTTAATGCAAATGCATCATCACATTTAGTTAACTGATATGGTTGAGTTATGAAGGTAAATACTGGAACAGCCCTGAGTCCTTACATCTCAGTATTAATTATTTTGAAGAGACTGCACGTAGTCCTATAAACGACCTTAGAAGAACAAGTTGTTTTCTGTTCTCTTTGGTAGCTCATGGAAAGGTATGAGAATTCAAAATACTAGACAGAGTAAATATAATGCCTAGTTTAAGAAATAGGAAGGCAATGGAGGAGTACAGGAAAAGAGAGAGACAAATAGAGAGGAGATGGAACAAGAGAAAGAGAGAAACAGAGATTTACAGACCAACCAGCTCAACTTACATTCCTGGAAAAACACTGGGACAAATAATCAAACTGTCTGTAAGCACCTTGAAGATAACAAGTGAGATAAACAATAGCCAACAGGGATTTGTCAAGTACAAATTGTGTCAAATCAATCTAATTTTCTTCTATGAGAAGGTAACAGATTTTGTAGAGAGAAGGAAATCAGAAGATGTAATATATCTTGACTCTAATGTAGCTTTTGAGTCTCATGTGACATTCTCATTAACAAGTTAGGGAAATCAGGACTGGAGGCAAATTTATAGCCTGGTGACAAAAAAAAAAAAAAACCAACCAACGCACCAACCAACCAAAAAAACAAAAAAGCAACAAAAAAAAAAACAACAACAACAACAAAAAAACCAACCACACCTTAGTTGCTATTAATATACAGTACAACAGAAAAGATGCACTTATTGAATTGGGATCTTTGGAAGGGTCTCCCACATCCAGAAATGTTTGCTATGTTCAATTACATATGCACTAATACTAGGTAGAATTATTAACTGAAAAGTGATACACATGGAACAGGTGGTGTAGTGCTGATTCCTTAAGAAAAGATCTGGGTGTGTGGGTCAGAAACTGAACACAAATTAGTAAGGGTGTGTTGTGAAAAACTCAGGTTGCATGCTGGGATTTACAAACAGGAGTACAGACTGCAAAGCATGATTTAGTCTTTCTAACCTGATCAGTCCTGGCTAGGAGTAGTTGGATTAATATAACTGGTCTGAGGTACTTCAGATGGGAACACTGAAAGAAACAGAGTTGCTCAAAATACAGAAAAGACTGAGGGGAGATTGATAATAATCTTCAAATATGAAAAGATGTTGAAAAGAAAAATAAATAAAATTTTCATCTTGTCCAGTGTAGAGAGAACTTTAGGTGAGTGGTTTGCAGAAGTACAGATCTAATACAGGCCTTGGGAAAAAACTCAGTCTCAGGGACAGCTGACTGCTGTAGCAGATTGTGAAGGAGGATGCACAATCACCCGTATTTCTGTCAGCAGTGACGTAGTTTACTAGGTTCTACCTTGGACTATGTGACCTCTGAATGTCCTTTCCACATCTTTGCCTTCGTGAGGAGAGTACGTCCAAAGAGGGGCTGAGAGCCAAAACAAATCAGGGGGAAGCTGAACAAGAGATGCAGAGAGGTTTCTCTATGCTACAAGTTTCTATAAAAGAAGAGAATGGAAAAATCAGACTGTGGCCTGGGATAAATATGGGCAGTGTGCACTGAAATTGATAGAGAATTACAGAGCAAAGGTTTCAGTAAATATTTATATCTTTATATATATATATAAAACATGCATCTTTGTAGACATACATAAAATAATCTGAAGGTAACACATTTTAGGTCTGCATTGCTATATGTTGATAAATTAGAAATAAAAATATTTTTATATCATGCCTTTCTGTATATTTATACATAGGTAATAATTTTTATATATATATGTAATTTAGTTTTTATAACAGGGGTTTTACCAGTGAAAAACATGAGGAGACAGTAGGAAAAATGTTTTTCTCAGATATGTGATTGTAAGATCCTCTGACTTTTGTAGTAATTGATGTAAAATTTAGGAAGAACATTCTATAAAATAAGGCTTGTACATTTTGTTTAGCACCATTTTAAATTTTGAATATTGTATTTTTAGTCTTAAAAATTAATGAAGCTTTGTTGTCAAAAGTTAAATTGTAAGTCTTTATACCAATTTTTTTTAAAGTGACTGAGATGTCTGGATATATGTGATTGCACTCTCCAGTCTTTAGGCATTTTAGTAGAACCTATTTCTGAACAGCATTAATTCCTTAGATTTTTAAGGATCGTAGTCAAGGTGCTACTATCTCCATGATGTCTACAACTTAGACACTAAGACATTAACTTCAGATGTACCACTCTGTTAAAAAGCCTGTCCAAAGCCATCTTTTGATAAATGTTATTGCTGGTTTAAGAAACATCTCAGTCTTCAAGTTTATAGTACTTTCCATCTGTAACAATTCAGTATAGGGACAGAGCTAAAATAATTTCTTCTTGCTGACAAACCTATCAGCAGTACCTTTTAACAATAATTAATTTAACAGAAATTTCACTGAACTTTTGCTGACAATTAATATATCTTGTGATTTACTGTATCCTTTCATACACAGACGACTGATCTGTAACCAGCAAATATCACGTTATTTTCTGCAATTTCAATTTGTTCTTAATTATTCTTTTTTAATGTGAACTTTTAAGAGAAATCCCAGGGTGGGTGTGCTAAAACTGCACACACCTGGTGGCTGAAAAGCTCTTTAATTTTACTTCAGAGTGACTGCCAATGTCTTCTGTAGTACAGCTTTAGGTATTTATTTCATAAAGTACCATGCATCTGTTTGAAACTAGTAGACTTATCTTTTGTAACTCACAAAACAAAGAACTAGAGGAATCCATTATAACAAATGTTTAATTCACGAGACAGTTTGCATGACTTTTGTAATCCATACCACAGCTAGATTCAAAATTTCATATTCCTGATGGTCCTTAGCCATGGCTACTGTCTTCATTGTTCAGTTTGTTGATATTTTTATTTAGTTCTGACCACTTGAAGGGCTCCATTTGTAAATCTGAGTTCTGACATATCCTGGATTATATACAAAAGGATGAAAACCCTTGACTGGGGTCACACACATTCCTGGTATATACTGGTAAGACTATAATTTGGTTGGTGAAAATGTTGTGCTCGCTCAAGTTTTCATTCTTTAATCTTCACTCTGGTTGCTGGTTTCCAAACAGTGTAAAGAATAGACCTTCACCTTGCTAGAAAGAGAAGGGCATTTGGCTAAGTAGCTCGCAGGCTATGACAAGTTACATAAGACTGACAAGAAAGAGACGCTGGTTTTTTATTTAGTTGTTTTAGTTCGATTGTTTATTTTGGAGGTTTTTGAGGGGGATTGTTTTCTTGTTAATTTGAGCCCTGCTGTTCCTCTTTAGTCTCTCTCTTCCATCTGTGTGGAGATAACCACAGGTGATTCCATCATGAAGCACACAGCATTGTTTTTGTTTTGCACCTAGAATCTGACAAGGTTCTGACAAGGTTCCAGGACAGCTGTTCACTGAGAACAAAACTAAATTGACATTAACAAATCTAAGCAAAACAAAAGTACAACAATTTTTCTGCTATTTTTAGGAAACAGGTGTTGCATTTAAACTTCCTCATCTCTCTACTGAAAGTAAATTTATAGGTTACACTATCTTAGGTTTTCCCCTTTCACAGCAGATAACCTTCAAATTTCATATTCAGCTACAACCTGTCTATTGAAATGCCAGGAAGAAGCACATTGCTTTAATATTGGTGAGTACCAGGTTATACAGATTCAGTACATTGAGTATTTGATTTGTTGGTTGGGTGGGAAAATCTGACTTCTGTACTTTACTACACATATATGTTGAAGATACAACTGCAAGTTCTTTGCAACATGATTCAGATGCTGTGTATTGGAAAGGAGAACAGACACCAAATGGAGCATTCTAGCCTGTTATACATGCTGTTAACATATTGACCAGAGACAATGTATTCTAGTAGACTATGCACTACCATGGAAATTTGCAAGGTCTCGTTTTTCTGCTTGACAGTAATGCTGACTCACTGGATTGGTCTAAGCAAGTCATTTAAGCTTCTTTGACACTCAGTTTTGCTATCTGTTATTTAAGCTTCTTTGACACTCAATTTTGCTATCTGTTAGACTAAGATTGTTGTGACTTATAACAGAAATTGAGAGGAACAGAGTAATGAAGCACTTTATCAGCGTAGAGGGTGTTGGTATTAATTATCTAACTGAAATTGTGTATGAACATTGAGCATGTACCGTCATCTGTTTTCTAGGATAACGGCAACACTTCTTTTTGGTTTCTCTTCTCTCAAGACAGTGTCATTATAGTTCATGAAAACAAGCATTTAAAGACTCTGGTATCAAGCCAGAAGCACCTGACTGAGCTCTGAAATATGAAAGATGACAGAGCTACAAACTGATCTTGAAAGACTTCAAACACATAAACTATAGAATAAATTGCTGACTTTTCCTGTGGTGCTTCCTGCCATTACATTTTTGCTTCCCCTACAAAATAAGATCCTTCATTCCTACATTTATTTCTCTCAAGGGAAAACAATGAGGCTTTGTGTGAACAATACATTAAATCCAGTGTAAGGCATTTTAATACAAGATTGCAACTACTATGTTCACACTACAACTCTGATTTAATATATGTGGTCTGGCAGTTCAGGCTTCATCCTGAATTTCTGACAGACTGACTTTTTCCTACATCAGGTGTTTACCATTTTTTAGTACAAATGGCATATTACATCTTTTGCCTAATGTAACTGCAAGTCTGGCATGTGCCAGCCTTATTTTAGTCTATTCTTATAGTAAAGAGTGATATAGTAATACGTAAATCTGGTAATCAATTAGATGTTTAGCCATGTCACACCAGAGAAAGATGGTCAGGTGCTACAGAGGTATATTAAAATTAAATAAAAAAGGGGTCAGTTCCTTGCCACATGCATTTTGCCACTCTTTATAATTCACTGCAGACAAAGGTCACTTCCAAGGTTTATGCTATTTAATTACTTATTTAGGATCTCTTTTTACCTCTGTTGAAATCAAGTGAAACACCCTTATGAAAGAATCGGTGCCTTGTGCATTTTCCCTTGGCAGTCTTCTTTTCTTTCTGTTTAGTCACATGCATTTCAGCTGCTCTAATATATTGAAAAATATGGGCAGAACAAAAGTCACTGTAGTCTGGAAAACCCTTGCTCAGTCACTTATGATAGTAAGGGGCGTACCAATTTGACCTGAAAGTTCTCCAAATGCTTTTGTACATGCCTGGGATGACTGTGTCGTAAGCAGCTGTGTTTCTATTTCTTGCCTCCATCTGATCAGGGTCCAGAAACGAAGCAGAGTGGCATGCAGATTCCCAGCTGGGGGCTCCTGAGTTCAAAGCAGCTCTGGCATGCTGACCAGAGGTAGGTGTAGCTGCACAGCCAGGCGCACTAGGAACGCATCAAGAGGATTGTGTGTTGTCTGATGCAAAACTCACAAAATAGTAAAGCATCTACAAGGGTTATTCCCCTTCCACATAGCAAAGGAGTGCCTCAGCAGGAGTGCAATGTCAGGTGGTAATAATGACAAGGCTTACAACATCCACAGGCTCCCAGGTATGGTGTTTTGCCATCAGAGGAAAGGCCCCCTGATGCCCCAGTTGAATGTCTGGCTAATCCACCTGTGATATGTTAAGGTAAGTCTTCAAGTTTTGGTATCTTTACAGAAGAAACATACAATTCCGGATGAAGTTGATAAGAACCAGAATTAGGTTAAGGGGTCCATATGTCATGGGCAAGTGGAAAGAGATAGAAAATGAACTCTTAAGTGTACACACTAAGCTTCCTTATTCTCATGCATTCCAGTTATCTAGCCTGGAAGAGAGGGTGAGATACGCAGGATACATATCTGATTGTTTGCAAGTTTGTCACCATTATCCTAAGAATTGAGCCCTAGGGTAAAAAGTTACTGGTTTCTGGATATAAAATAAAAAAGGAAACAACAGGAAACCTGAAAGATTTCTTTGTGAGTACAGATGAAAATTTAAGAGACCAAGGGAATATAGTATTTCCTATTGACTGTTTAGGACACAACGTAAATTAAACTGGCAATTATTTATTATCTGTGAGACATGCAATGAAATATTTCTCAGACAAAAGTGTATGTCATTTTTATGAAGATATCTGTTGTTCCATGATATATCATACCTCACAAGCTTATTATTTTGCTTTTGTGAACACATCTTCCCAAAAGAAGTAGATTTTTTCCTTTTTTTTAAATCATTTTTATTAGGATTCATCATGAAATACCTAGAGATGGAAACTTTGAAGATTAAAAGCATGTTTACTGTAAGTCATGTATAAAAATATTGAATATTTTTCTGTTTTGTGTATTTATATTTTTTTGATATAGTGAAAATTTGTTCAGATTTATTATCCAGCAATAAAAGTCAAATAATTCAAAAGGGGATATAATCTTTCTTTATTGACCTCACAAACAACTTCACACACTGTTCATGGCTGTACCTGCAGTATAATCTAGACATAGACAAAGCAGATTAGCTCTCAGTGGTGACTCCCTGGTAACAATACAGTCATTGCTGGGGTAACTCATCTCACTTCTCAGTCTGTCTCACTTCTTTAGAGATTGTTTAAGAAGTCTTCCCGATTCATCCTTCACATGCAGATGGTTGTGCAACCACAGGATGTGCTGCACCTGCCTGGCTGAAAATGTGCTGGGAAAGATGGGGGGGGGCGGGGGGGGCAGGGATATCTATTTTTTTCTACTGTAAAATATTTAATCCTGCTCTTTTGTTGTGTCTTTGAAGTGCAGGTGGTAGCAAGAGGATGGGAATGAGAAGCTGGGCTGACGTGTGCACGAGGCATCCCCACTACTGAGCCAGATTGAGTGCCACTCTTCCTGTGATTGGAGATGAAGCTCCACGAGTATTGTCTTTAATGGCATAGCTGAGTTTGTGCTGATAGTTGAAATGACCTCTGAAAAAGATTTTCCAAGCACATCTCCTTTGGTGGGGTTATTTTGAAATTCCTTTGTTTTAAAAGATTTGATTTATAATGCAACTATCAGAAACAGAGCCTACTGACACAGATAGGAAAGGCAGAAATCAGCAGGTAGGGTCAGTTCCGGGTTGTGCTATTAAGAGTAAAAGTTGCTTTGAGCTACATCCAGAAATATAAACTAGAGTTAGTTCCTCCCTAAAGTAGTCTGGCTTTGTACCTCAAACCCTAAATTCTGGAATCAGGACTTCTTGTGGAGAAAAGGTAAGCCTGGTTCAGTCACACAGATATTTCACAGGTGATCACTGACATATTCACAGGTGATCACTGATATATTCTCACACCTGTACATACCAGGAATCGCTCCTGATTACACAGTAGGGTAAATTTGCCCCTAATTATATATGTTTCCCTACAGAAGCTAAAGTAAAAAGGCCCATCTTATAAAGTGATTTGATGCTTAGCTTTATTAAGTATTAAGACATCCTGACGCTTTCTTTCATCTTTTTATTTCATAGGCATGTAAGAAACAAATTCACGCAAACATGCTGGCACAGGAAAAGGAAGACCATGGAAAGAGGAGACAGAAGAATGGGGTGAAAATACTCAAAGAATATTTTTCTGTAGGAGGCCCAGGAGACATTCAGATCATTTTACCTGAGACACTAGTCTTAAGGAGCCTCCAGGTGAGCTGTAACTGTTTTGGAGATTGCTATTGCCAGCTGATTGCTATTGCCACTCCTGCTGCTCTTGAGGAGGCTCTTGCCACACACAGCACAGCTGGCAGAAAGGACCATACGCCCAGATCTCAGCACCATCCTTTGCAGCCCATATCACTTTGAACAGAGTCAGATTTAAGTTTGTGCTTGCACACCAGGCTGAGCTGTGCAGCAGCTGCAGGGAAGCTGGTGTGTGCTGGCTGCTGCCCAGTACAGCCAGCCCAATGAGACTGGCAGAGAGGCAGGTGGATGGCAGGATGCCAGTAAGTACCCAAAGAGCCCTAGAAAGACTCAGGTGATTCCATCTGGAGGTACCTTACTATAACTTAATTTTAGGCCTATTCAACCCTAATAAAGATATCTACACTAATTTCATTAAAGCAGAAGATAAACTCTACTTATAATTTTCCCATTGGCTTAATTTCCCACCTCATTCTTTTGCTTGCTTTCATCAGTACTTTGATTCCACTACCACCACCTTTCTTCCTGCTAACTCTTCCTATTTTTCTTGTATTTTAGTACTTATCCAGGAGATTTAACAGGCAGTACCCATCTTCATGAGTGGGTTTGTAAGTACAAGTGCTGTGAATGTAAAGGGGAAAAATACCACACTAGCCTAGGTGTCAAGGAAAAAAGCCTACAGAAGATGTCTGTGCTTGCCATGCAAAGATTCATTGCTACTTCAAGACAACAGGTTCAGTCAGCATATTTCAGCAGACTTAGGCTATTTCAGTTCACTGTTTGCATACTTTATATCAAGTGACCTGCCAAATGTCATGAAGAGGTGAACAGGGAATAGAGAAATCAGTCGAGGTGATGGATGAGATGTAGACTTGATTGTTTATTCAAATTATTCCCACAACGACTGAGTCTTACTGATTGCAGACAGCATTTTGTCACAATCATTAGGAAAGGGCAAAGGTGACAAGAATTTAATGGCCAAATTAGAGTTATTGAACGGTGTTGAGTATGACAATATTTTTAAACTCTGAAGCAGAAGACTCTTTATCAGTGACCACCAGCATACAGAACTCCTTTCTCTAAACTATCAGTTTATCTGTTTTGGATGGTTTGTTTGATTTTCTCTTCAAAGCACATATGCAATTCCAAATGTATTCTTGAGAGTTTTTTCAGTAGCTCCCAGTTTCCCGTCAGGACCTCCCTCTTAAAAGAAGCATGGATTCTCACTAGTCCCTCCCATGCCCCTTTGAATATTTGAACAAATACTTCAAATAGATCTTTGCACCCTCCCCTGTTTCCTTGTTATGTTGGTCATGATGTTGGTGTGAGGGAAGCAGCAAGGAGAAGGCAGTAGGGCAAGGTGATCCTGAAAGGTGACGTGCTACAGCCCAGGTGTGTTCTGCCCTTGTCTTCACAGCAGATAAAGTTCATGCAAAGACTCCAATGCATTTATATGAAATCACACCTTTCTTTTTCGTCTTTGAGAACACTGTGGTTGTGTTTGGTTTGAAGAGATAGGAGATTGTAAAGGGCACAGGGACTGTGAGAAGAACATCATTTTCCCAAGTACCCTAGGTTTTGTCCTTTCTTTTTCCTCCAGAAACACTATTGTTTGTGTCAGTATTGTATTAATCATATTGACATATTCCCTTGAAGGATGATAATCAGCTTGTACTTGCATTTCTGTTGTGAACAAAGTGTACACTCCATTATACAAAACAATACAAATCCTTCTTTCCTGGTAAGAAACTAAGAATTCAAATGTTGAAAAAATACCTTTCCACCTTCTTCTAAAGAAACTATCAATCTGGTCCACAAACTCTTTCAACAGCATCAGCCTGTAAGCAGTTCAAAGGTATTGAAATGTCGTCATCTATTAGACATTGATTAGGATAAAACATTGCTGAAACTTTAAAAAAACATTTGTCACGCCATAAAATAATGGAATAAGTGCAGCCTAATTAATTTCATAGAAGTTAGTGAGATTTAGTTGAGAGGTTTAAAAGGCTATAATATTAGAAAGACCTCAAGACATAATAATGATTTTCTTACTTTCAGGTCTTGTGGTGAAAAAGTCAAAGGAAAAGCATATGCAGAATACGGCAAGAAGATAAGCAGAATGATTTCTAACCATAGATATGTTCAGTCCCATTGAGAAACAGATATATGAGTGCATCAGACTAGATGGTAGACTGAAATATGATTTAAAAATTTCTCTTGTCATAAATAATTTATAGAAAATTTCCCTTAGTCTCATCTTTTAAAGTGTCTCAAGTTAACGTTTCTTTTTGATTAAACAAGGACAGTTGTTCTCCTGAGTTCACTTTGATGGCAGGTGTTGATTGTGTGGCAGGATGAATTTGGACTCTTGCCATTACTAACTTGGAGGTTTTGCTATGATCTGAGAGTTCAAAATTTGGAAATTAGTGTTTTAAAAGATGGACTAGTGTATATTAGTTGACCAGAGAATCACTGGGAGTTGCTGGCATTGTTCAACTAAAAAACAGGGTCCATAAGGTGGACCATTTGCAGCACAGAGCAGAAGAACTGCTGACATTATCAGGATTCATCCAACTTGAGGGTTGCATAAAAATCTCACCAGTCAGAAAAAAAACAAATTCAAAGTGAAAGATGTATTGGGACATGTCCTTTATGATGATAAGAGTGGAAATCCTTTCTTATGAGAGCAGCCAAAACACTTTGGACTTTTCATCTTAAATACAGCTAAGATGACATGATTTCTTTGTATACATTTATGAGGTTTACTGCAAACTACTAAACCAAACTACTTTTGTATGAACAACTACAAACAATCCAATTATGTATTTAGGCTTCAAAATAAAGATTTCTGATTATCAGAGAAGTGAGACTCTATACCATTTTCCGAAGACCTCCTGCAGACAAAAATCTTATTCCCTTAATTATACACTTTGCAAAATACATTGCAAAATTTATTTGCTTGAGTTAATGAGGTATAGAATCTGGTAACTCACTCTTTAGTCTCCCTGTTTTCAAGAAAATCCACCTTTGACGATGAATGTTGTGATGTTACAATTATTTACATTAGACCTTAAAGACCAATTTGAAGTAGTGAAATTCCATACTATCTCTAAAATTGCTAGTAGGACAAGTTTTCTGTGGCAGGAAACTCATCTAGAATTTCCCAAAGCTACTAAGCTTCAGGAGTAGGGAGATGAATCTTCAGCTTCAGCTTGCTCCTCTCTCTACTCTATACCCAGATCATTATTTTGAACTGGCTCACAAAAAAAATGTATAACTCAAACGAGTCCTTATATAAAATGTAAAATATTAACCGTGTTCCTTATTTATTTCTCCTCTGTGCAGTCTTGAAGGCTTCCAGCTCCTTGCTTGGCTGGTCTTTAAATAATGTATGGTCATGACTTTGATAAATTGCCCTTCACATGGACAGTAGTGGGATTTATCCAAGTATTAGCTATCACCTTTCATCTCTGTAATATATAAATTAAACTCCACTTTCTGATCAAAAATAGCATTAATGTTTTACAGATATGTGTACCGGTTATTTTCAAGTTTGTCTCTAAAATTTTATTTCAATTCCAGTGTTAAAAGGCATTGCAGGGATTGAAAATGCTCCTGCAGTGTTCTTAATGATTGCTCTCTTTGCAAGGTGTGGAAATAAAGAAGTAATATGAATACTGAGGGTGAGAAGACTTCAGCTTCCAGGCCCTTCATTATGACAAGTTTTATGAGCTTTTCATTCTCACAGACAATCTTAGCAACATGATAAAGAGAGCTCAGAAAATATTGATCTGCATTATGTTCAGTAGTGATGACTGGAAGTCAAGTCAATGCAGAATCAGGTTTGGTAATCTAAATCTTGATGTCTGAAGTAAAGCACTCTTCATTCCTTGCCTTTGGTTTCGCTAATCAAAGTCAGAGAAATAGAACTGTATTGTGAAGCTTTATTTTGTAAGCCATAAGGGAGTATCTAAACATGACAGCATGTAGCAATAATTGTCTAAATTATACACCAACTTGTAAATACCACAGCTCCTTGTACTGCACTTATGGAATTCAGCATACTTTCACCATTGATTATTAACTACTAACTATTGAGGTAGGAACAGAGTAAAAATCACATATTTCACTGAACTTTTACTATGTCAGGTTCCACTGTGAGAGTCTAAATTCTATTTCAAGCACTATTTCAGGAAAATTCATGGCCAAAGAACTAGAATGCCAAAAGTAAAATAAATAAAGAAAAAACAGTGATATGAAAATATCACCTGCAGTAAAAATGACAACTGTTACTTTGTAAAGGCAATTATTTGAGTATGTCTATATCATATATCATATGGATGAAAATGGTCTTCCTGTGTTCCAGCATAGTATGGAAAACATTCACTTCAGACATTTGCCCATTTCCATTGCAAACATCATTCAAGCAGAAACTCAAAACTGAACAAAGAACTTTCTCTTGAACTACTCATAAGCTGGCTTCACCTCTCCATGCCCTTACCCAAAGATATTTCAGAGCTTACCTGCATCATACCTGTTCAGCTGTATTCCAGGAACAACAGGACCATACTACAATACTATAATAGCCACAATAAAATAAGATTAAAGTCTGCTAAACTGTTTATGCTAATGATGTTTTTGTTATGAGTAATGAACAGTTTTCTTTTCCTGTTCTGCCTTATGTCTTGTAAAATGTATTGTATTATTGATAGGATTGCTTCTAAAAGAAAATAAATTCCATTTAGTAGGAGATGTTTATTTAGTTCATTTGTAAACATTCTCCAAAGTGTTAGTTTAAAACACATGGTTCAGATTCTTATGTATTGTACTTGAAAAGATCAAAGAGAGCTCATCCAAGATCCATGAAGAATCTTGGGATTTATCATAGTAAAAATATCTGTCTTAGGTTTTCCCAGATGATTTACCACAGCTGATAAGTCTGCCAATCTCTTCCTTTCCTAAGTTTTTTTTTGTCCATTTCAGTCTAGTGGCCACACCATTAGGATCTTTTCACTCAGTTCTGAAAATGTGTATGTTCAAAAATCCATTCTGCATCCCTTCTAAATTGACATCAATTAATACATAGAACTCAGCTGTCACACATTTGATTAATATTGAGTTGTTTATACCAGTGATCTCTCATTTGTGGTACGATTGGTACTTGGTTCATAGCCTTCAAATATTTACAGGTCATGAGCCTCTTGGGAAATTAAAAAAGGCAAATATTCTAGATATATATTTTTGCATTTGCATTAAAATTAATTTTAATTTCTGGATGCATGAGCACAAATCTGAAGAATCTGTTAGTTCTCCTACTATTTAAAACTTTTAACACTTGCTGCTAAACAATATTGTTTGTATCAGTGATTGTACTTGTAAATTACTATATTTCTCAAACAGTTCTGCTCAGTATGTGCTAACACTGAATTGTATAGGAGAGAAATTGTATATTAAAAAAATACAAATTTTTATATGAAAAAAGAATTTACACTGCAGTGTTCTAAGAAGAGCAACGAAGCTGGTGAAGGGTCTGGAGCACAGGTCTTAGGAGGAGCAACTAAGGGAACTGGGGCTGTTTAGCCTGGAGAAAAGGAGGCTCAGGGGAGACCTTATCACTCTCTGAAACTACCTGAGAGGAGGTTGTAGTGAAATGGGAGTTGGTCTCTTCTCCTAAGTAACAAGTAATAGAATGAGGGGAAATGGTCTCAAGTTACACCAGGGGAGATTTAGATTGGATATTAGAAAAAACTTCTTCACAGGAAGAGTTGTCAAGCACTGGAACAGGCTGCCCAGTAAAGTAGTGGAATAACCATGCCTGGAGATATTTAAAAGACAAGCAGCCATGGTGCTCAGGTATGTAGTTTAGTGATGAACTTGACAGTGTTGGGTTAATGGCTGGGCTTGACTGTAAAGGTACTTTCCGGCCTAAATAATTCTATGATTCCATAATTATCTGGTCAGAGGACACAGAGAAGACAGAACCACTGTCTTCCTGGAGGTGCAGCAATGGGACAAGATGTGAAGGACATCAGTTAGAGCAATGGAAATTTCAGTTGTATATTACAATTAATTTTTTTTAATCATTGGGTTAGCCAAATACAGGGACCATACAGAGACATTATGGCATCTCCACCTTTGGATTGGTTCAAGGCTCAGCTAGATAATTTGATTTGGTTAGGTCTGCTCTGAGCAGGGAATTAGACCAATTTACTTCATGAGCTCTAGTCCAGTCTGAATTATTCTATGATCTTATGTTCACTTCAAACACTTTCCGGACCCATTTTCTTTACGCAAGTGCCTATTTGAACAAAACTTATGAAAAAGTAGTTATCTCTAAATGTTTTCCACCTATCAAACTGTGTTGAAATTCGCCAAGAAGCTGAGTGCAGACTTTCAGAGAGCGATTGCGTAAATCATGTTCCACAAAAAACCAAGCAAAAATGTAGTTAATCAAATATTGGCATGTAGTTCTTTAGAATATCCCTATCCAGGTTATATTTAACTTTCTTCCATCTCCAAAAGTAAAAGATTCAGAGAACAAAGCATAATTGTTGAGAACATTAGTTTTGGACTCTCTTAGCTGGGCCCCAATCAAAGCTTTCTTTGTTAGGTAGTAAAACCTTCTCATTCTCTTGCAAAGCCAAAGCACTGTAGAAACAAAGGCTGCACATAAGGGGATAAGGAGACCAAAACCCAACTGACTTTCTTAGTGCAGCTTCAGAACAAACTACAGATCAGATGCACAGGTGGTGTCAACTAGCCCAAATCACCTAACCATCAGGTGAGCATGTGGTCCCATACACAAGATTTAAAAATACAACCTGTTTATTGAAGAAAAGAATTAATATGAGAGGTTAGAAATAGTGCTTTATACATTTTGGCAAAACTTCTTTGTGGGTTGTATATATACATCATCACAGTCTTAGCCCTGGAAGTCCTTGTACATTGGAGCCCAGTTTTTTGGCTGTGATAGGTCATATAATCCTTTCATATAAGTATTCAAGGGCTTGATGCTTCAGCCTCTACCTCACCATGCTTCGAAGTCATCATACATTATCAGCATGGGTGACAGCATAAACCTGTTTCAGACTACTGCTGCACAGACCACTCGAGGAATTCAGGCTGTGCAACAATAGGTCTGTCATTAGGGCAGCGAGACACATACTCCATCCCTTGGACAGAGCAGCTCCAGGTCACACAACAGATATCCTCCAGTGGTTTAGTGGTATTTTGTAGATGTATTTCATTACTCTGGCAGCCCAGACCTGCTGAATGGCTGGGTGTTAGTCACCTTAGCTTCATACACAGGAGCGTGTTACTGCCCGTGTCAGGTTTCTTGTAAGACCAGAAGTGTTCAAGAGTAGGCAAAGGCCAAATCTGTTCTTTCTTTTTCCCCCTTTTGCTTTCCTGTTAGGCTACTTACACAGTTGAATAGCAATTTTTTATTATTAACAATACTAAACTCCTTACCTGATAAGATAGAGGGCAATTCCATTGACATAAGTGAGAGACTTAGTGCAAACCCACCCTTCATTCATCATGGTGCAAGGAGAAATCAGTGTTGTTTCAACATGACATTTCAGCATCAGAAATCTATATGTGCTTTATGTTTTAAAAGCTGATGAAGAAAAAACTTGATGATAAAATGAAAAACAAACATAGATATAATAATCATAAACTTCAAATTGGACATTCAAGTCAAAGAACCATTTCTGTATACTTTGAGTCACATAACTCTCAAAGTTTTATATAAAGCACTTAAAGGCTTCTTTTGTTAACCCCAAGCTGGACTCAAGTTCTTTACTAAGTGTCTATTTACAAAACAATACACTTGCTACTGCTGTAGTAGGAGAGTTTGTGCTGTAGTAGGAGAGTTTTGCTGTGCACTTTATCACTGTTATGTGTATGAAGCAATTACAGGCTTTAATTGTAGGCTTTCTGAAAAACTCATAATGTTTTAATTTCAAAATAAAAACCCTACAGAAAAAAAAACACTCAAAGTTTATTAACATATATATTTCAGTAGGTATTGTGGTTTCATCAATACCAATACCAGTCTTGCATATACTGCCCCTTATCCTGTAGATAAGCTCTCTGTGTGGCTCAATACATGGAAAACTTCTTGAATAAAAGCTATCAACAAGATTTCTGATAGAAAATGGGAAATAGAATTGCCTCCAAATACATGAAGATTGGGGTTTTTTTTTGTTTAAACAAGAGCAAAGAAAATAGAGATTTTTTTTTTTCTCTGATTATTTAAGTCAGTGTTGTAAGAAAGCTGACATTCACTGCCAAGTAGGTGCTGTGAGTTGAACCAAAGGACAGAAGGGAACAGGAGGATTTTCTGAGTTTGATTGCTTCCAGAAGGTAACTTAGAAAACGGATGGTCTGAGTCCAAACTAGCTCCTGACTCAGGAGCTTATGTGGAACAGGAGAAATCAACCTGCAAGTTCCAACTCAGCTGTAAATTGCTGAGTTTGGGCGTCTTTTAATCACTTTAGCTTCACTTGCCTTCTTGTTTTTGCAGTCAACATTGCGTTCAAGTGTGCATATACATGTGTATACCAACGTCTTGATGAGAGGAAGAGAGCAACGTTATTGTCAGAGTTTAAAAGGGTGCATTTTTTACTGCATGGTTATCAGTTTTGTTCACTATGGCATAAAAAAGGAAAGAAATGTGAGGAAAGAAATGTATGCAGTTCAGAAGCACCCAGAGATGCTCTGTAATGCAGAGGAGCAGAACTTGCTGAATGCACTTTAATTGGTAAATTTATGCTGATATGCAAATGGACCAAACTTATAAAGGTGTGGAGAACTCGTGACTTGTCGTCCATATTGGGTGTAGCCCCTAGGGGGGCTCTGTCTGCCCTAACTGTATCTTTGAAGGCCTTTCGAATAAATACCCACCTTTATTCCCTTACTCCTGACTAGTCTCTGTTTTTACACTAGCCTTTTCAGGCAACACCTCCCTTGGGAGTCACTTGGAGGCCTCCAGGGCTTAAAATCTGCAGTGATCCTCTAAGATGCTGACATGCCATTGCAGAGAATAAGCTTGGAGTAGAGCCATACGAAGTCTGTTTATTCTATTCTATTCTATTCTATTCTATTCTATTCTATTCTATTCTATTCTATTCTGTTCCGTTCCGTTCCGTTCCGTTCCGTTCCGTTCCATTCCATTCCATTCCATTCCATTCCATTCCATTCCATTCCATTCTGTTCCATTCTGCTCTGGTTTTTTCCTGTTCACTCTAATCTCGGTGAGGAATAACTAAGAGACTTCATGGCAAGAGTTCCATTTATGCATTAGATTTTGTGTGGTTGTCAAAATAACATTCAGGGTTAAAAAATGTCACATGAGAATTGCTTGATTTTCTTAGAGAAGTGAATAAGGTGATGAAGAGCTTTGAATCCCCTGGATTATATGAGAGGATACTAGGATGTTAGCTTTTCCACTGAAGACATTATGATTTCTGAAGTGCTGGTAATTGTCTGCTGCAGGTAAAAAGCGTGAGTAACTTGGAGCCTTCAGCAGCGGTCTTGTGACCTGNAATTTAAGCAGGGAAGCAAAGAGACGAGGAAGGGTTCTTTTCTGCTTATTGCCAGCAGGGTTTTATTTCTGGAGCCGTGGAGGGTGCAGGTAAAAGACGAAAATGGCCGTCGGGGGTGTCTGTTATATCCCGGAAGTGAGGGGAGGGCAGTCAGGAGAGAGCCAATCGCTGAAGAGGATTACAATGACTGACAGGGGCGCCAGCCACTCGGCTGTCTGCACCAGCAGAGCAACCAATGAGCTGCCCTTTCGGGCAGGCACCGCCCCTCCTGCCATGGCCGGGGAGCCCCCACAGCGGCCCAGGGCTTTGCCACCCCCGGCTGCATCGGCGCGGGGGGGAGAGAGCCCAGCCCCCGTGGCTCCGGTACGATGGAGCCGGGCCGGCCGTCAGCTACCCCCAGAGGCACCACAACAGTTGCCAATAAACAGAAGACAAGAAAGGGTTTATATTTGTCTCCTGTAAAAAAAAAAGGACCAACAGTAATTCACGTGAGAGGAGAAGATAATGGTTGAGTTAAATCTATAGGTGAATCTGCAGAAGAAGGAAAATACAAGCTAACATTCACATACAAAAGTTTGTAGAATGGAGTCTGGTAATCAGAGCATCCACAATACATCTGCTGGGCACATAGAAGGAAAGAGTTCAGTAAGTATGATTTTATATGTCACACATCAGGTTTTCTAAACCTTTACAAGTGCTGTTTCAGACTTCACAGATAAGTATTGCTTGTTCTTGCTGTAATGTGAATTGCATGAAAGGTGGTTTCAGGGTACAGGATAATTTCTGGGTAAGCAGCTAACATCAAGGTATTATTTCTGTGCAGTGGAAATTCTTGTAACCACAGCCCTGTACTGCTTCTGTGACATCTGTCACTTCGGCTCCCAGAGAACAGACTGGCATGAGGGGACAACTTGCAGGTTGACATACCAAAAGTCCTACATGGAAAGTCAAATCGGATCACCTGAAATAAATATCTGTAACTGGTCACCTGAGTATTTCCTTGTACTCCCCAGACTCTATTTCCATTGACTACAGTGAGAGCTTGGGTGCTTTGCAGACAGAGAAAATGAATTGCATCTAAGATGTGCATTGCACAGATGCTCTGAGGAGCTGACAGAATAAGAAAAGTTCAAGAAGAAGTTCTCTTTCAGCAGCCAACATTTGCTAAAAGATCTTTCAGGCACTGGCAAAATGCTTTGTGATGAATATCAGTAAAGTCCAAGGGCCCTAAGTGACTGTAAAAGTGCAAACAAGCACATGCCTACGTAAATTAAATATGGCACAAAAAGCCTGGAGCTGCTGGTGGCTGAGTCTTTTAAAGAAACCGAAGCATTTTACTGACTTCAGCATTGCTGGATCAGAGCCAGCCAGCTTTTCCTTCTAGAAGGGTGCACCAGTGTGACTGCAGTGCCACTGTAACACTATGCTACTCCTCTGATCTTCGGTTTCGTATTTCTGCCTGGCACCACACTGCACAATGCAGGCACGTCAGATAGGAGACCTTTAACTCCTCTGTGATTTATAAGCATGCTCTGTGTTTCTGCCAGAAAGTGGGCACCAAAAAGTCTAAAGTCTGAAAGTTCTGAGCAGCCAATTCAACCACAGCCAAGTTAGGAGACGATTTTCACATGTGAGGAGGAGCACATCTAATGTACTGAAGAATGCAGTGTAGGAGAAGCCAATATGCATCTAATTGTCCTGTTATAGTTAACACATCCAGAGTTAGAAAGCAGGACAGAATGGGAGACTTGTATGCCTGTATTGAAGTGTCCAGCTGAACAAGAAAACTGCTTCTTAAGAGAACATTTAATTTAAATTTTTGCTACTGAGACACTTATATATCCATTTAAATAAAGATGAAACTTTCTCTCCCCTTCTTGAAACCATCTGACTACTGAATAAAATAGGAACATTTCCTCCTTTTTCCTCTGGGTCTGATATTTAGGTCAAGTCTCTCTTGGCACTATAGAAGTTCCTCAGCATGAGCATCAATTCCCCTCAGTAGCCACTGTGCAACCTTTTTGATTGGATGAGTCACTGCACACATACATGCATCCAGGCTGCAAATGACTCTTTTCACAAGCCTTGTGAGAGGGCTGTACACAGCAGCCTCTCTGTTTCTGACCCTGTGCCATATGTCACACAGCCTGGAGGTATTCCAGATCTACTGATCAGGTACAGAAAGATTCCTATTGCAAGGGAATCAGGAGTTGCCAGATAGACACAGAAGACCAGAACTTTTGCAAAGAGTTCTGTATTTAAAGGGCATTTACAATGAATCCTACAGCTTCCCAGAAAGTGCAAGCACAACAGCACATATATAGATTGGCTACCTAATATGCAGTACAGTCCTCCCACTCTTGTGACAGAAGATGGGGTATAGGTAGACAAACCCCAAAGGAAATGGTTTCTGTAAACAAGCTAGTCTTGTCACTAGGATAGATTTTCTGCTGTACTATCATATAATCTTAGAACAGGGAAAGACTGAACATCTCATATACTAGATGGGAGGTTGCTTAGAATGTAGGTGTCTTCATACTGGTCTCCTGCCCTTGTGGTTCAAGCTTGAAGTGTCTGGTTTACGTTGCACAGATTTTACTGTAGGATAAATTGCATATATTTCCAAGTACAAGTCTTTCTATCCTAAATTCTCAGGCTAACAGTAGTCACTGTGTCACCACTTCTGTATCCCAGCAGCTTTTGAACATACTGTCAAAATTCAGCTTAGCTTGATTTTGAGGAGCAGTGACCATAGAACTAAAGTTCCTACAAATGTTGAAATATGTTACAGTTGGTGAGATTTAGGAAAAGCTTTTATTATAAGCAAATATTTAAGAGAAAAAGAGTGTCTTTAAACACAGCAAACTCAGAGTATGCAGCCACACAGAAGGCAAATCCAAAGAAAATGAAACTTTGTTTGTTCTGATGGTGATGCCATTACTTATTCTGCAGGACAAAACACCAGGCTGACCAGCTACTGACAGGACACTGTTGAGGACAGACATGGAAGGAGTCTGAAAATGTTGTCTAGCAAGTAACAAAATCCTGTGAAGGGAGGAGTTGATTGTTTGATGTGTTTGAATGTAGCAGTTCATGTCAATTCACCACGGTATGTAATAAGTTTTTTAATACAAAAAGTAGAGTCAAATGCAGCATTCCAGTTCCAGCCAAACTCCTATTTACTTTGACAACTGAAAGAGAGAAGACTTAGTTCTTGTGTGGTCTAATATTATTTAAGTAGGATGTTGCGACACTTTCTCGCAAGCCAGAATGATCACTTGAGCACAAAAGTAAAACTAATGGTCAGCTTATCTGCAGAAGCCAGATAGCATTGGGATTGGGGGGGTGGGGGATGGGAAGAGAAAAACAAGGAAGTGATTTCAAACACCAGTTCAGGGAAGAAATTTTTGCCAAGAAAAATGCCAGTATTTTTTTTTAAGGACAATGGAAGCACCTCACATCTATGCTTGATCCTTCTGATATTAACTCCAGCAGCTGCCAAACTAGAACATGAATGCAATATATGGGGAAATCTGCACTTATGATGCATTTTTGTTTTACATGGTGCACGTAAAGATGCTGACCCATAGTAGAGTCATTACTTTCATTGAGATTTCAGCAACATGTTTTCTTTTTAGCTTGGGATCCCAAAGCAGACCTATTGAGGGACAGCAGGTCCCAGTGTTGCCTGCTAATTAGGAGCCCTACAAATGTAGGTCACAAAAACAAAAGCAAAGCTTTTCCGGGAGAAGACAAATGTGTGATTTGTGAATGAAAAGCCAGGAAGTTTTAAAAGTGAAACAGAAGTAAATTCAATCAGGCTCTTCTTACAAACGAAAGCAGTGAAAACTCTTGGCTTTTAGCACATGAAGAGTAGAGAAGATTTTATTAACTCTTTGTTCTTCCAGATAAACTGAAACTGCAGCCAATTAACATTATAAATGTATTTTCCCATGCTTATCAGAGTGAGGAATTTGTTATAGAAATATCAAATCATCACAGTGCCCACCATTATACAGAAGCAATAGGAAAAAAGAGGTATAATAGTCTCCTGTTCCCCTAGCTGACGTTAAACTACACTTTGCTAACTACAGCTGTGGTCTGGCTCCCTCATCCAGTACCAGACACACTTCAAACTGTCGCTGATTATTTAAGTTTCTCCAATTTGCTTTAATTGTGGATTATGTTTTAGGTTGTTAAGCACTTTCACATGTGAAGAACCTTCACTGGGGGGAAAGGTGAGTGCTTGTTTTTAATCAAAATAATAATGTCTTCACTATGTGACTTCTGAAGATGCAATTATTCGCCCTTTTAGAGAGACTGATAAGGTGCCTGATTATACAGCCTCAAAGATAATAAAATGGATTATAGAAAAGCATTTACATCAGTATGACTCCAATCCACACATGCTGAATAGCTGCCTGTTACTAAAAATCTGACATTCTATCTTTCCCCTTACTGAAGTCTTTTTACATAAGGGTCTTTTCCCTTACATAATTTATATGTAGACTGATTTACCAAGCCATGTCTTCCTTCCCAGCAAATAACATTTCTAACCACGATGAATGTCATGACTAAGTAGCAAGGCACAGTAGGTTGTGTGTTCATTCTGCAATAGCAATGCTCTTGAATGAGAATTCAGGGTATCTAAGTCAGAGTCACCTCCTGCACTAGCTCTTTCTTTTTGCTGAGCAGAAATTTTTGTAAATATCCATTCAGTACAATTTTTTTCCACCTTTCTAAACCCAATGAATTATTGCTTTTTGTAATTTTAGCAAAGTGGCAGAGAATAGAATTCTAAAAATACTATTACTCTCATTACTCTTTACCACAAGACTAGCTTTAAGAAGTTGTTTTTCTGAATTCATTTCCCTCACCTGTTTAGTTGCAAAATTTAATTTTAAATTATAACTATGAAAAGTCATTGATAGGTCTGTCACAGAGACTGCAGTAATCCTCCCCTCACAGTAGTTACTTCAATAGCTTAAAATATTCACAGTTAAAATATAATCTATCTTATCAGTATATAAAAAGAAAAACTTGGCAACTAGATCCTTAAATACCTAAACCCCACACCTTTCAATCTTTATATTTTCCATTAAAATAGTGATTTAACAGCCAAATTATTTCATAGTCCTTTCTAGAGTCCAGTACTTATGGGTTGCAACAAAGACAACCAGATTTTGTTTTGTGCTACACCAAAGCTTCTGATCTTGGGAAAACTTCCAAATCCCACAAATTAGTACTCAAATTCTGACTAAGTCCAGAATTGTGACTTTCAAACCCCACTGCTCAACTGCTGTGAGCCCTGGGGGCATATGCTCAGACTGAGTAATTATCTCCCAAAACATAAGTAATAACCCTGGAATGGGACCCTCTACAAAATACAATAGAAGACGTGGTTTGTTTTTTTTTTTTTAACTGATCTAAAGGGGATAATTTACTTTTTTCAGTGTTTTATATATAATTTACTTTTTTCAGTTTTTTAGATTAGAACCCTTATCCTATGAAAAAAGTACCTCATTCCCTAAAAATGCTCAACTACAATAGTCCTACAGAAATCATGAGTATCTTGTCCATTACCCCTAACAAATGGCCTGAGTAATTCCTTTGGGCCATATGGAGGCACATGTTTACTTCTTAGTAATTAAGTGTATGTATGTATGTATATGCAATATTACATGTACCCTGTTCCACCCACAGAATTTGCCTTTATAAAGAGCCTGTATTCTAACAGGATATACACAATACTTTCCTTCATGTTTTAAGAGTCAAACATATAATATTCCCTTTAAGTTTGAATTTGATCTGTAATATACAGATAAATGTTTGAGGCACTGTGAAATCACAGAAAGCCTTATTGACAGACACAGCAGAAGTGGCAAATTTCTTCCAAAGACTGCAGCAAACTATTACCATGTGCAGCTCAGGAACATCACCAACAAAAGGAATTTGGGATAAAAATAAAAGTCCATTAGCTAAATCAGAAAGATGGAATTAGACCAAAACTCTAGTATTTCAAGGTGTTTACTGTAGTACAAAAATATATATACCCTAAATCAAAAGCCAAAGGTGTTTTGCAAAGACTTGAGGTACATAGAACAATTAGGTGCCTAATGAAATTGAATTCCACTATTTTAAGAAATTTATCTCTTAGTAGTAAATTATGCTATAGGTCTGCGGATAAATTTATGTGGTAAACTACAAGGATTACTTTTGCCTTCTGAATTTAAAATAGGAGCAAAATTATTTCCAAATACTAACAAAAAAGGGAGTTATAGAACCTTAAGTTGTAGGAATGCTATGCAAATAGATACCTAATGTTATAAGGCTAATACATAAGACACTTTCATTTCCAGAGGAAAAATCTTGGGGCGAAAAAAAAAGGAACAAAAAAAATCTCTTAATAATACAGTTGCTCTGCAACACAGCAGAGCACTAAGGAGGAAAAATAACTCTGGCTTGGAGTTTTGGGGCATTTTAATTGTGTCATGTGTTTTGAAACAAAGTAAGAGATTTTAAATGAGGAACTAGTAAGAGAAATAATTTTGAAGAATTAAAGTACAGCAGTATCATCTTGCAAGTTTTTATCTGGAATTTTTCACCATTCATTCTAGCAAAAGTATTTCTCCTGAAAATCTGACCTTCTTTTTCCTCCCCCTTCTCTCCCCAACACTGTAATTTTTTTCTCAGACCAGACCAAGGAAAATGTTATCCATTTTCCCTCCCAGATGCTCACCCATCTCTCTCCTGTCCTTTTCTTTGATCTGTTACTAACCTCTTCAATCATTGCTTAACCACAGCTGCTATTTCTTTTGAACTCTAAGTTGAAAATAAACCAGTGTACAGATTGGACTTTGGTGAATCTCTTGCTTTGTTAGAGATTAATTTTGGATCTTCTGGTAGTCTCTCTGAGTCTTTGTTTTTTCTTAGATTTCAATTGGGATGTGATCTCTTACGAGAGAACTGCTTAAAAATATAAGATTGTACCTGATCTAGTCCTAGCTGAATGATGACAAGAAATATTTTCTTATTGTATATCGAAAGGCTTCAATGCTTCATTTCTATGTGAAGAAATATTTTAACTCCTGTAATAAAATTCCACAAGCTAACATTCTCTGCATGAGATAAAAGATGCCTATCACCATCTTTTAAATATCCTCATAGTCCTTAAACCATGAGCACTCTACACAAAGTTTCCTCATTCCCCTTTTCATAATCCCTCAAGAGTCTGAGACAAGAGTATAGTTTTCAGAACTGAAGTATTTCAGTCTTTTCACCCTCAACAGGAGACAAATTAGAATTGCATCTGTCATTGTCTTTGAATTGTCGTCAGAATACATAGGAGAAAAAAACTGCCACAAAAAGATAATCTCTTTTCCACCTTGCTCCCTCACTGACTAATGCAGTCTTTGGCAGTTTATTTCTGTCATAGGCATATAAGAGTTTGTTTCTTAATATCTCTTTATTTGTTTCTTGTCTCAATTAGTTGTCCCTTGGTTCCTAATTCAGGAAGTATCTCTTTCAAGGAATTTTTGTAAGCACAAATTACACATGAACTAATTAAAGTCCATTAGAAATATGTGCTAATAATTCCTCCAGCCACTCTGGTATTCTAACATGGAGTGCTATGTTAAGCCTAAACATTTCTTCCTATATCACAGGAATATACCATTTTAATTTTTTTATTTGATGTTCATATTTAAATATGTCATCCAGATAGAGACCACGAAATTTCTGTAAAACAGAAAATTAAGCTGAATTATACAAATATTAAGCAAGTTTGTTTAAACAAACAGGTATAAAAACATAAAGTGAATAAAATATAACTAAAACTGAAAATAAACTTTTAAACTATCAAACCATATAATTTCTTATGATTTCAGTGTTAAAACATAACAGAATAATTTTTTCATCTAGACATGCAAAATGACTGCAATCAGTCTCTGTACTCTGCACAGATATTTTCTATTACAATGGATAATTTTCTATTACAATATGTTGCCCTAGCAACTTTAACTTTTAATCACTTATTAAACTGGTAAAGAGATGATTCCTTTAAACTGGCTAAGGATGTCTTTCCTAGTGTCAGCTGAAGATTATATTGCTAAAATTTCTTTACTGTGATGCCCATATTGGCAACTTCTCAAGAAGAAGAGATTAGGAAGCTTAAAGGATCCTTCTTTACGAGTTACTGCCATTCCTACCATTGACCTAACCTTGCTCATGTTATTGATTATCATTTCTTTTTATAAATTTTTTCACACAATTAAATATATTTCACTTAAGGTGACATTTGAATAGAAATGATTATTGTGAGAGAGTCTTTTCTAATAACCTCTTTAAAGTAATTATTTTTAATTCTGCTGCAGAAGGCCAAAGGAAAGCTCTTTGATACATCTAATTCATTTGTTTTATCACTTTTTTTGCTCATTAAAGGGTAAGGGAGTGTTTTTAATGAAGTTTTTCCACATTCTAGTGACCTGTAGAACAGTTCTTTTACCTGTAAGCATTTACAGGTGCCTCCTCACAGAAGTGTAAGGACCATTCTTACTGAACGCTAATCAGTGGGTTACCTTCACAGGATAATGAGCTCTTATGGTAGATATTTAGTTAATTCTACTCTTAATAACTAAAGAAATAAATATCCCTGAATTCATGAACTCTTAAGCATGACTAAGTGTCTGCATCTCTAAACAATTATACCACTTTCTCCAGACAAAAATTTCTCGCAAGCAGCAGTTTTCCTTTACAAAGGGTCCTTCAGATCCTGTATTGGTAAATAATTAAGAAATAAGGACTGTGATAATTTAGTTTTGTTTGATGAATTTGTGCATTTGATACCACAGCAGAATTATATTGTCATTTCATAGGTCAAGCCTTCACATTTCTGTGGGGGAAAAAAAAAAAATAAACAAAAAAAACATAGACAAATGGCAAATGGCTAAGTTCAAGTCTGAAATATTACCAGATCCTCCTGGGAAAAGTACGCCAATTCCTATACAGTTATATGTCACCATATATATGGTAGGTTTTAAGTGAGAAAAGAAAGGAGAATTTGTCTGCTGACAGGTACTAGCCATTAAATCTCCAAAACAGGGAAGCATAGGTGCTAAAATGTATTATAAACAGGCAACCAAATATCTCAGGCCAGAAAATGAGTCTACCTCAATTCCAGCTAGCAAAGCAGTTTAGAAATTTGCTCTGTCACCTCATGTCCCTTCTCTATGGCACGTTTGGCTGATGCCTCTCACAAAGATTTCAAACAAAATGAAAATATAGAGAGAATTTACATCCAGCCACTCAGGCCAAAAATTTCCTCTGCTCTAACACCAGAGACCCTGAATTAGGCAGCAGCAGAAATCCTACTTGCATGTTTTGACTGCTCTTTACTTAGAATCCCTGTTTTATCTATAAAGTTTTCGTGTTCCTATGAAGCTTTTCCCACTCCACCACTAAGTCTGCTTTTCTAGAAATGGTCTGTCTTGGCTTCAGTCTTTTACCCTGGAATTTGACAATTGACTCCATAATTACATCTGCTAGAGTAGCTGGTGGATTTTTAACTTCTGAAGTACTATAACATTTGATCTAATTAAGTCAAGGTGCAAGGTCAGTAAATGCTCTCCTTGACTTGATAACAAGTAGGAATTAAGTACATACATTTACAATAAAATACAAGAAGTTTGTTATATGTTCACATAGTTCTGTGATCTTGACATAGAAAACCTGTGTTGATAAACCTTGATAAAGGGGATGAGGACATGAGCTACAGTTCTCAGAGTCATTTCTGTAGAGTTAAGACAACTCACATAAGGTAGAGGTGTTATGACCCTGATTCCAGAATGCTTCAAATACTGAAAAATGACTGATTCTTTGAATCTATATGCTTTGGGATGGACTTTTCATTGCACTGGGTCAATGTTATGTAATATGACGACAAAGGAGTCTTTGCTGACATGGCACTGAAACAAGGGTGTAAAAAAGTAAGCATAAAAGCAGGGACTATGAAAATCTTACAACTGTCACAGACATAGAAGAAGTGAAAGCACATTACAAACCAGAGTCCTCATAGACAGAAATAGAAAAAAAAAATCCCAACAAGTACTGAAACTAGCCAACCTAACCACAAAAATTATACCTTAGTATCAGCAAAGAATATAGACAATTCAACTGTTCAAAACAAATCATGCAGTAAATCTGTCTAGACATTATCACTATTTGGACCATGCCATTTTTTCCTACACAGGAAGAAAGGTACAGCACTACAGTAGGCCATGAGATAACTGTCACAAGAATGGATCAGGAATACACTCAGACAGATAATAGATAGAAAATGACAAATTATTCTCCTTAACTTTGCTGCAGAGGTGATCACATTTTGCTGGCATAATCCCAAAGAAATACAAGTCAATACCAGTTCTGCCAAATTTGCTCACCATAACTTGCTAAATTATTAGCTCATCAGACGGTATCTTATAACTTGTGGCTATTGATTACTAACAGAACTCCTAATTAAAATAAAGAAATACAGAAAAGAACTGAAATATTTTCAAGCATCTCAAGAGTGAAAACAACTATTACTAAAATGTCAAAATAATTTATTTTCTTAGAGATTTCATAAAAAAGGGGCAATAATTAAAAAAAAAGCTGCACATCCAGCTGTAGTACATGAAAAATCAGGACTCATTGCATGATTAAGTATCTAATGTAAATTTGAGAAATTAAATAACCACTTCAGAATACTTTGATCCATCTCTTGATAGGCAGTGATTGCTGTACCTAAGCAGCCTAAATAACTAGTAAGATTGAATGTGAAACCCAAGATGCTGTGGTTAACATGAAAGCCTTTCACATAAGCTGCCATCTTATCTCCTGCTATACCAAATGCTTTAAACTGCCATTGAGGCGAGTGAACCAAAGGCTGTCAATATATTTTGAGGTGTCCAGCGTGTTAAGGATATAAAACTGGTAATATATGTCTGCTACTATCAGCCTTTCACTTTGAGTCTCAAATGATTTCAGTGCAGTAGCAGTTCCCCCGCATCTCTTTTCCCAGATTTGTTTTTCAGAGAATAAAAATAAATCTTTAAGAAAACTACAGATCTTGTATTTACTTGTAAAGAAACAGCTTAGATGGGGACACATTTTAAATTTGACATTAGTTCTAGACTTGACTCAGAGTTACTGCAAGAACCTTGCTTATAGGGATGACAGCAAATGATTCACTCAGTGCTGTTTTGTTGATCCACCTGTGGGGCTGAATTAGACAACAGGCTTCTAGAAAGTCTGAAAAATATAATTTTACAGCAGACAGAGAGTGACAAGCCTTGGATCCACCAAGATGACTCACATGCTTGCAGTGAGAAGTAACCCTTGTCTTAGTTCACAAATTAGCAATGATTAATCAAGCTTAAAAAAGCCTGGAATGACTATGGCAAAATACATCCCAAATTAAACAAAGTCCTTCCAAAAATACTTGTGAGTTTTTTAATATATTCATATCTGTTACAGTTTATTCAACCTGCACCCTGCCACTGCTGTTCTTTGTTACAGAATGTTACTACAATAAAGGATAGTAGAAATTTAATTTCAAATTAATATTTGTAAGGTTTCAAACATGTTTGACTTCAAATTTCTCTGCCAGCTTTAGGTCTGGAAATTACTCAGAAAACTGCTTATTCCACTAACCAACCTTTTTCAACTTTATTTTATGCTGTGTCTGTTTTTGTATCTTCCCCCAGCTCTTAATATATTGAATAGAATAGAAATGTGTAAACTTGTTCATCATAACATCTTGTTCATCTTGAGAGCATCTATCAAAACAACAAGAAAAAAAGATTAAACAATAGCAAATAGCAACATATGTGACCTCTCTATGCTTGTGCCTGAAAAGCAGCACACTGATGATTTCTGTGACGAGAAACTGTTCAGAGGTCGGGTCAGGATCGATCCATAGAGATAATAAGATTGGGAGAGGGGAGGTGGAAGAGGGGATGGTGGAAATCATTGCATTTTTCAGACAAATAAACATGAGGAAACTACAATCTATTCGTAGATACAGACAGATGCTTTCATAGATTCATGTCCAAGAAGAGAAAAATCAGCTCTGTTTGTCAGGAAAGATACATACTGTGAATTATTCACTCAGCTCAAGTAATAAGTGGGGTCAGGGTAGAACAAAATGATATATTGATTTTTTTTCCTTACAAAAAGGCAAAAATGTGAATGGCTAGTGCAGGTATTCATTTCAACTGCTGCCCCAAGCCCAGGGACCAGCTGCTTGCCTTTCTGATTAAGTTTCATTCTCACTCCCCATGTCGCTGATACCATGTCTACAGTTCTCAGACTACTGATGCTCAGGTCCTGTCTAAGACTTAGAGGTGCTTAAAATCAATTTGTTCCTCTGTTTCAGTGCATAAAGTTCCTAAGGACTGGCATATCACTTCTTCAGAGATGCCTTGGCTGAGGGTGTAAAGCTTCTCCCCCCGCAGTGCAAGATGGTAAAAGGCATGAGGCAGCTAAACCTACCCTAACTCCTTAGAAAGCAGGATCCATTAGACATGCTCAGGTCATGCATTGACTTCCACACAATAGCCTTGTAGAATAGACTAACATTTACAATACTGGAAACCCCACTTTTGACTCTTTTTGGCCCACGGTAGTTTTGAATCTGCAGATTCCATTTTTAAGGTGTTCTTGCTGCAAGGCTGTGGAATAGCTGAAGATGAAGACTAGTCCCTACCCCTGAAGGGGGTACCCAAAGGTGTGATGCTGAGCAGAAGGAAAAGTGAGACTTAGGGCACAGGAGGAAGGCTGATCCAGTTGGGCATTTAGTCCGGGAAAGGTACAGTGTCTTCATTATTAGTAGTAGATATTTTGGTTCACAGAGTGGGTTACATAAAAGAGCTCTAGGTCCCTGAAGATGGAGAACCAGCACTTTCAGAAAACTTTCTTCATTCATATTCCCTGCGAACTTGTAAAAATCATGGCCACTGTTGCTGCTACTCTATTCCAACTCTGTGTATCCTTACATGGTTTTTGACACCATGTGTACTGACTGAATGTGCTGTTATCTATCAAAACCAGGTGCCATTATCATAATTCATTATCTAGTTCTTATTAAATCAACTAGCCTTATAAGCACAGGGTATAAAACCGTTTTGCCCCAGGGGAGCTCAGAAGAAATAAAAGGTGTGAAGAGAAATGGTGGAGCCTGACTTGGTGGCTTGCTGAGAGCTCTGCAAGAATGCCCACAAAAGAACCCCAAATCTGTGCCTTACAATCTGGCATTTCAGTGTCTAGCATACATTTCTTCACTTCCAGTTCCTTTGTTATGAGCATTGTACAAAGATGTGCATTTACAAACTTTAAAAAACATAATTTCTAAGTTTTTCTTCCTCTGTGGTTCCGGAAAACCTGTTTAAAATGTCTGAAATGGGAATAGAGAATGGTTTGTTCTGAGTGCCTTTTATTTTTTTTTCATTAACTTTGCTAAAGAGAGTTACATGGTGTGTTATCTATTGTGTCACAAACTGGACAAACAACTTGGAACACTGAATGGGTGGGGGGGGCTATATAAAGATTTTATGCTACTTTGCATTATATTCCCATGTAGACATAAATTCTGGACTTCAAAGTTGCCTTGGGTAGAAAGCGTGAGTAACTCGGAGCCTTTTGTGTTGGTCTCGTTTTCCTAAATGAAGGAACTTTGGCCTCATCCAGATTCCAATCTGGAGGCGAGCCGGGCATCAGAACTCCTGCAGAATCTAGGCTTAGCTCACGCACAGCGGTTTAATTTATGCAGGGAAGTACAGAGATGAGAAAGGGTTCTTTTCCGCTTATTGCCAGCAGGATTTTATTCACTGGAGCCATGGAGTGCGGTAAAAGACCGAATCAAAAGGGAGGTCAGGGCGTTTTAAGACGGAGGCGATGGGAGGGCAGTCGGGAGAGCCAATCACTGCGGAGGACCACAACGATTGACAGGGGCGCCGGCGGGAACTGGCCCAGTCGCAAGCCACGCCCAGAGGCACCGCAACACAAAGTATCTTTTCTGAGATGGTTATTAGAATCAGTGCAGTGACAGCTGGCAGGATTTAAACTATATAACTTGAAATTTGGACATTGCAATTGCATTTCTGACTACATCTCAAAGACCTGAAGAGGGAAATACTGGACTTGGGACATAATTGATTTCTAGCATACTTTAAAAGAAAAAATTATTCCTGGCTAATGTATGTTTATCCTTTTATGCTCTTTAAGGTACATCAAAATACCATCTATTCTCATTTAAAACATACCAGACTCTAGTGAACCAGACATTTGGAGCTTATACAAGCAGGCTACTGTTTGACCTAGTTTCATTACAAGCCTGAAACTGCCCATTACACACTTAATGATGAGTAAAATGAAAAATTGAATTCAATCTACCTCGCAAGACTTGAAAAACCATCCAGACAAACGTCATCCAAGAAAAGCAGCTCAGATTAATATTCCAGATTGTGAACTCCAGTGTCTGAGGGAGGAGCTGACATACTGATTTCTTCTGCCCCTTCCACAGGTGCCATCTCTCACTGTGTCCCAGCTGTGGGGCAGGTGAGGCTGTACCTGAACTCACCTCTGCTAAATTCATCAACACCTTCCTGCCAGAGTACACAGCTTTTCAGACACCTTTCAAAGAGCAGCAGCAGCAGCGGTGGGGCTGTCATGCCCAGGTTAACAAGCTCTGCTTTCTCAGCAATGACTATTGACTTGGGCTTAATATTTCACTCACCATGATTGCTGTTCTCCAGGATAACTCAGACTCTTATTGCTTAGTACAACATGTGATATACATAGCCATACACTTAGGTATGAAATAGTACATTTAATTACACAACACCAAAGTGTCTTTCTTTCACCAACATAAAGAAATAAAAGCCCAGTCCTTCAGATTATTCTTAACTATTGCTGTGTGATGGAAATGTGCATAAAGTCCTGTTTAAAACACTGGACAAATTAAGGTCTAACACTCATGAGAACAGATAGCTGATCCTAGATTTACACCAGTATGATTGAGAGCATAATTTGTTCTGGAGTGTCAAATAGATATTGCAACGAATTAAACAGTGCACCAATTTAAAAGAAAAATGCTCATTAGTGTGAATAGAAAACCGTCACAGCAGAAAAATGCCAGCACTTACTGCAATACATCAGCTATTCCCATTAACATAGTAACTAACTATTTCTGGATAGTATGATTCATGGCTAAATGGAATACTGAAAAATGATAGCTTCCATCCACATGACCAAATTGGAGTTCTTCCCTGTCTTTATCAGCCTATCTCTGCTGATATTTTATTGAATAATTTTAATACAGACAGTGAAAAAGATAAAGTTGTTTTGTATACAATAATATATGCATACATGAGTTGTACCGATCCTATATATAGATAAATAAATAAAATAAAAATTAGCAAAACCAAACCAAACCTTTGGTTTCAGAGATATTCTCCAAAAGAAGTAATCTGTAACACTGCCCATTTTTGAGCAAAGCTGTTCCAGACTGACTTTGAAAATCCCAGTCAAAGCACATAGTTTTGCAGTAGACTCATCTGGATAGTTTCTTAGCCAAAACAATTTCAACAAAAAGGCTGGTTCCAGACATACCGTATTAAATAACCTCTGAATTGGCAAAGAGTGGTGCATACATTCCATGTGAGAGTCTGCTACGGGTCCGGTCAGCTGAGGTAATGTAAGTTCAGTTTCACAGTTAAAAACTACAACAGCATTTTCATCAAATTGTCAAAACAGCCCTTTGTACATTCAATGTTGAAGTAAATATAAAAATCTGACTAGCTAGAGTAACGTACTATTTCAGACTCTTTAAACCTTTAGAAACAAAATTGCAGAAAAGTGGGGTGAGTGGTTACAGTGAAAGCAGAAATAAAAGTGAGTGTGTAATTTTATTGGCAGACAGGAGTATATGGTCATCATCAAACAAGATCCTGTTTTTTTCTTCAATTATGTCATAGTTCACTGTAATTTTACTTGCTCTGTGGGAGTTGTCGCAGACAGGAATTAAAGCAATCTGCAAACTACAAAGATGGGAGAAGTCCTCACGGCCTCAGGCTAAATTAGTTTTTTCCTCCTTGTGGCCTTTTCCCTCACGACCATGGCATATTTCTGCTAACCAGTAGTTTGTGAGCCATTTGTGTAGGCTGGGTGGCGGTGGATGGAGAAGTGCAAAGAGGGTGTGCAGATGTTGGCAAAGCAGGAGTAGAGAGGAGGCCTTGGCTCCTGACAGCCCCTTGCACAGGCAGCAGGAGAGAGGGCAGGGCCTGAAAGGCAGGGATCTGGCCCAGCATCTTCTTCATCTCTCATCAGGATCCTTCTCTACATGTTACTATTAGAAAATGCTTCACAACTCTGTCTTTCCCACCTCCATATTTTAATTTTTTTAAATCTTAACCTATCCTGGGCTCTACTACATTCAGTGTAGCCGCAAAATTTGGCTTAATGGTAGTAGTATATCAAACTTATGAAACAAAGAAGGAAACTTGCAATGCTTGCTGTGACGTCCAGTTAATATCCACAGAAGCTTGTGTTAATGTCCAGTTAATATCCACAGAAGCTTGTGTTAATATCTACTATCATGTATTCCTTTTCTCAGCATGATTTAGGGCCAATGTAGTTTTTACTTAATTGCCTTCTAGTTTTCTTGGATCCTTGAAGAATTAGAAGGCTTGAGTACAAATACGATGCAATAACACATATGGAAATATGCAACATTTGCTTTGGCAACCAGGAAAGAAAACCCCACCCTGGGATGCATCAAGCACAGCATTAACAGCTGGTGAAAAGCAGTGACTATCCCTCTGTATTCTGCGTTGGTGAAGCCTCAATTTGTATCCTGTGTGCAATTCTGGGCATCACAAAGGGGACATGACACTTTTCCTCCAGTTCACCCAGAAAGAGCTTTAGTCGAACTAGTGAGTCTCTTTAGTGTTTTCTTTTAAAAATTAAACTAAATATAGAGAGATTATTTCAGACAACATAATAGTACAAGGAATCTCTTCATCACTGATAGCAAAATTTCACTTACTTCTAATTATTCTTACAGCTGGGTCCAAAGTACAACCAAAGGGACAGATTGCCTACTTGTCATAAGATTTTTCCACAAGGTTTGAAGGGTGCACAAAGAACAGAGGAAGAGAATGAGGAAGAGCTCTGCTGCACAGATTAATACAGATTTTTTATTCCAAGTGAATCTCAAGGGCAGTGTGTGCGGCACACTGATTTGGGTTCATGTAGTTTGAGTGAATTCAAACTAGCATAGTTTGCATGGCATAGGTAGAATGTCCACTCACGTGAAAACCTGTCCCTGTGCCTCTAAAAGTGGAACAGAGGTGGCTTCAGTTCACATCTTGCCTACTGTGACCCCTTCTTCCAAGGTTAATAAGTCATTGCTTCAGCAAAAATTTAATTTCTATGAACTATCAAAATCAACTCTTCTTGTTATAAAGCCTCATACAAAAAATCCCAAACAAACAAACAAACAAACCAAAAAGTGGCTAGCCCTAACTCTGACAAAGCTTGGAGCATTATTGAAAAGGCAGAGCAGAAAAAGACATAGCCGTAAATTACATGTGATGAGTGCTGGTTCTTCAGTGGATCATGCATTGTTTAAGATCAATATCTGAAAACCAAATGTTTACAGCAACTGATATCATTAATAAAATTTAAACTCCCAGAAGTGTTAGTGCTTTCAGTTTGGAGGGATATATTTTAATGGTCTTTGTAGATTTGAGATAGTTTTCGTGCTTAGTAGCCTATAAATCTTTCAAATGCAAAGTGTAACGTGGCTTAGTTTATGCATCGCATGTAGAGCCTTTTTACTGACACAAAGAATAGTTGCAGTATGGCATAAGTGTTATCTTACTGCCCTTCAGAAATAATACCTGCATGATGGTAGATATTAGAAATATTTTGGATGTTTTGGTGTGTACAGAGCCCTTCAGCTCACCATGAAAATGGGAGAGAAAAAAACCTTATAAATTTAAGTGAAATTCACACAAGGGGAAAAGGGTCCATAATGGTCTAAACTCATATACATCATGAGATCTCCATCCTTCCCTGGCTGCTGTGTTTTCTTAGTTAAATTGTAAACTCTTAGGGACTGTCCCTCAATAAACGAATACCTTGACTAGAACATTAGAGATCAGCCTTGTTAGGGACTCTAGATGCTAATATAATACAAATTATATAAATAATTATGATTTCTTTTGCATCCCTTAGTCTAGGAACGTTGCATTAAAAAGTTAATCACTGAATAAATCTACAAGCATATGTGGAAGCAAGAGTCTAAGACTTTTTTTATGAGTAAGCACCCTTTCTGTCGGCAGATAGAGGTGCACCTTTCTCCTTTGTTTTCCTTGTGCTAGCACAAATCCTTCACTTTCCTCTGTGAAGTAGCCCAGATGCTGTGGAAAACCACCCCATGGCTGGTGTCCATCATAGGGATTTGCCAGTAGGAGCTATAGACTCCCTCCCTTCAAGATGGAGAGTTTCTAGGGTGGTGATCAAACTGGTTGACTCCCACAAGGATGGTAAATAATGGTTTCTGAATGAAAATAATAACTTTTAGGTTTTCCTAGTCCAGTGTGTCAGACATACTCTGAACATGTCACATGGTTCACCTAGGAAAGTTAGGAGACATTTAGGTACTTCCTTAAATGTCTCTAAACTGCTTAGCCAGAAGGTAAGTGTCCAAATGCACAAACTGGGACATGCCCAGGCAAGCAGAGGGTGGACTTGGAGCTCCAAAGTGGACTGATTTCAACTGTTTCTACAGGAGCTTGACAGACTGCTCTCTGAGACATAAGCTCTGTGATGCTGTTCTATTGCCAGCCTTGACACAAAGTCAGTAACCTGAATCTGGTGTGCACCAGCAAAGTTTGTTTTCTTTTCTTGCTCTCAGTATATTGTAGTAAAGCTAGATCTCTGAATCAGTGGAGCTGGAAGAACTTAAAAGATCCACATGCTAGGAAAAGCTAATACTAAGGGCTGTTTGAGTAATGGAAACACTGGGTAAATGCTTACGGACTGCTCTACCACTTCTCAGTCCATATAAGACATCAACAGCGTGTGTCTAGCATACAGAGTTTCCTGAATAGAGCAATATATTCCCACTGTCCTTGAAAATTGTTGTGTTTGAGATGGCTTTCTTCAAATATCCTTGTGCTGAACTAGATGTCAAAGTTTCTGGCACTCCATTAAACCAGATAATCTATTTCCAAAGTAACAGCTCATCTAACATTAGAACTGGCACTTAAGGTTTGATATAAAATGTAAATTAAATGTAGGATATGAGTAAACGAGGCTTCTCTTATACTTCCATTTTTCTATTGGCCCCAAGGTTGATATTTTTATCTGAATCATAAGTACTCTTTCTCTCTTTAAAAGTATGGTTTTCAATTTAATTTGTGGCATTGCTTTCAAAGCAGAGAAACATCACCTTCACTACCAATTCACATGAGAGTAATATGACTATCAATCACAGTGTCTTGGAAAGAGCTAGTAAGATTTCAAAGCTAGGGATAAAGATAAAAGAAATTAAATTAAGTAATGCTAGAATGAAGCAATCAAGATTAAATGTGTTCTCAGCTGTTGAGTTAACCGGTTCTGAGTTTTTATCGAACAAAAGGTTAAAGAAGCAAACCCTTAACAGCAATTTATTTCAGTTCAATGTTTTTTTAAGCTCAAGCTTACAGCAGCTGAATTTCTTCTGTCACCTAAAAAAAAAAAGTAAAACACCTGACATTATCATGTCTAGTTAATGGCTCTCAAGAAGTTAATTTAACACTCATGATTATCATGTCCAAACAGGCTTTGTGATTTAATTAGAACCCTAAGAGTTTTGAAAATCCCATATAGTAAACAAATTTATGGGCTGATGATTTAAAAAGTGTGCAAAAATCTTGAATTTAATTATTTAAAAGAATTAAATTAGACACAACTGAATTAAACTGAAAATAATGAAAATAATTCTTAAAATGTGAAGAAAACACAAGAAATCTTATTTGGTAAATGCTATCCTGGGAGAAAAAAATACCAATGGATGATAACTGAATATCCTTGATGAAACTAGTGTAAATTCAAGCCATGGTTGTCATATCTATAAAGAATTTCTGATAAAAATTTGAGATGGCTCACGGCTCAATTCTCTTCAAAAACCTGTAACATATTTTCCTGGGTAGCTGTTAATTGTTTGAATTCCTTTACCCACCAGCATCCCCACAGCATTAAAATTCTTGCTAGTGTGTTTTTGCCCTGCACTGTGAAACCAGAAATGGAGGGCCAGAGAGGGATACACAGAGTCAGGGCCTCATGCTGACGGTACCTTGGTGACACCCTGGAGAGCAGGCTGTCCCCTCCACGTCTGAGGGCTGCAGCAGGACATCATGGCTCTGGCAGCTCTGCTCTGAGTCGTCTGCCTCTGCAGGCAGCACACAGCCCAGGGCTGCCTGATGACCCTGCTCTCTCTCCTCCTTCTCAGTGCATTTGTGTGGGCAGCCACCTCACAGGCGATGGAGCAGGGCTGCCAGTAGCCTGCCAAAAGGGAGGAGTGCATAAACTAAGGAAGCTAGAACAAACCTGGCATTGAAGTCACATGGGGTGCACAAGACTCAAGCACACAGCTCCTCCTGGGGTTTACTTTAATGGTCTCTCTTGAGAAAAGTAAGATAAATTCTCTGAAATACATGAAATTCGAGTAGGGAAGCTAAACTGCAGTAAGCTTCAGTGTAGACATTCCACCTAGAATTACATCCTTCAACCTGATTTCAGGATTTTGCATAGAGTGGTCAGCTCAAAAATCAAGAGGGGTTCAGAGTAACAGATTGATGTTTATTTCTTTGCCATCCATGACTCCTCCTTTTCATCCTCACCATCAGTCCCGACACTGTCCCATAGATGGAAGATCTCTAGGTGTTTCTTCACCTGTAGCAGCTTATGCAGTGCTGCTCATCCAGCTCACCCCCTGGAGTCCAATATACAGGATCCTGACTGATCCTCCAAACACAGTCCCATATGCTGTCCCATTTCAGCCTCTCCAGATGCAATTTCATGAGACAGGCTGAAGAACTGATCAAATTAAAGACATAGCTCTTTTGGAAGGTAGAACAGAAAAGGTCCATGTTTGGCAGCTGTGGAGAGAGGGAAGAGCAGATGGCTTGGTGCATTTTCACAGTTTGTTTAAGCCATTCACAATCCCAACAGGGAGGAAACCGATGTATTTCTTCTGCCACCTCATATACACATCAGACTAGGGCTCATGTGGTCATCTGGATCAGGAGTTGATATGGCTGAAAAATAACTCTGTAAATGAGTAAATGTGAAAGATTTATGTTTAACCCAGGTCACTTATCTAATCAAGCTCTCAAAGCCATGCAAATGGTTGTACTGACAAAATGAGGGAGTGACAGAAGAGTGGGAATGAGTAACCTGAGGTATGAAGTAATACGGGTTGCTTGTGGTACATTAGATTTGAAATAAATATGGATCAAATGACAGACTTTGTAGCTTTAAAAAAAAACTTTCACAAAGGAACATTTTGCATTCGAAAAATATTAGGGAATTCAAAGAAATTGGAAGGTTTGTCTTGTTCACAAGAATTCACAGATAAATTTCAAAAAGAATCAAGCATCAAGATCCTCAGCTTTCCTCTTACTTTCAAACTTGTCAGCACCACATTCTCAAATATCTAAATCACATAATTTTCCTCTGAGCACCAAAGAAAAGGTCTCCATTTTTTGCCCAAGTGTACTAAGTATGCTTGAGGAACGACACCCCTGAGGATAGTGAGTGTCTGGCTGCTAATGTGCTTCTTCAGTTTTCACAATATGCTGAAAGAAAAAGGGAAGGAATGAGCCAAGAATTCCAAATGATATTTCTCCATGCAACACATTCTGCTGTAAGGATGATGCTGAGCTTGACTTCAGAATTCAAAAATCTTGCAATTTTCTTTCTGCAATTTATTTCATTACTTTATTCTTTAGTAGCTGCAAAAAAGGGCTTCCCAGTCAACCATTGTAACAAGTAGCTCTCACAGAAAAATCCTTGGTGACAAAGAAGGGGAGGAAAGGTGAATCCACATAAATCCCATTGCATTAAAGAAAGGAGTAGATTTGAAGAAAAATTTTATGACTGATCAGCCAAAAGCTTAATCAAGACCAATCAAACATTTGTGTAAAAAAGACAAGGCTTGATGCTTCTAAAAACAGTATCATGAGCACATAAAAGTCATTAAATCAAGAAAAATGGAGATTGCAAGTGCAGAAATGAGAATCAAATTTAAGAACCAAAAATTACATCACAGAAAACCAAAGAATAAATGAACATGGAAAATGCCACCTAAAAATTCAAGGAAATAGTGCCTGAACATGGAGGTTCTGAAAAGTCGTTCACTACACTACATCTTGGAGGGAATGTGTAAGGCTCCAGACAAGTGGTAGCAGTGGTGGTAGTGGTGGTGGTGGTGGTGGTGGTTTCCTCTTCATCTTTCAGCCCCAGCACCAAGGTCTCAGTCTTCCCACATCACTCACCCTTTTCCCACAGCATGTCACCAGCCTACTCATGCCACCATGGCTTCATGGGACCTGTGCTGTGAATGAGATCCTAGAAATATTCTCTTTTAAAAATAGCCTATTTGGGGTTAGCTCGGTACTTTTGTTGGTCAGCTTGACTCTGCAGGATAAGTTAGTTCAGCAGAACTTAGGAACATGATTTACTGGTGGATTTGGCAGAGTTGGGTTAATGATTGGAGTCAATGATCTTGGAGGTCTTTTCCAGCCTAAATGAGTCTATGATTCCATGGGCTTCCATGCTAATATTCTCTTTCAATACCTCACTCCCTCAGGCCCTAATTTTGGAAAGGATCCCATTGAATATGCTTGAGTCCTACTGAAGTTGGGCATATGGTTAACTACTTCCCTGATCAGGCATGTTTATATGTGCTTTCTCAGAATGGTGTCTTAGATCATAACTTATTAGCAAAATACACTATTAATTCTCTGGCATGTTTTGTGAGAACATGAATAAACAGATGAATAAATAAAGCCAAATATTTTTTTCTGTTATTGGGTAAAGAGAAATTTTGGGGGCTAATTTTTCTTTGTTGTGTTCTGAATACAGTTTAAGTGTATCTTTTTACCTCGATTTTGGGGTTTAAAAAGCAAACAGAATAGAAGAAAGTTAAAATGATCTTACAGATTTTTAAAGGTTATTAACCGTTGTTTGCTAACTAAAGGCAAAATATTGTCTCTGGCAAAATATTTGTAGGAAGCACTTGGCTCTTTTAGTATAATTGAAGGCCCTAGAGCGATAAAGTCTAAATAAATTCAATAGACTTGACATATTCCTCTTTTTACATTATTCAAATAATACAGAACCCATTTACATTCTGTCAGAGACCTTAACAGAAGGCTGTCAGTTGTGACAAATTTCACAAAGCAATTCTTGATGTGTGTTTATGTCTTTTTGTGCTTGTAGCTGTCATGGAGTGACTAATTCACAACAAAAGCTTTATCTGATAAATTTAGCATTTTTATTGTTTGTAGAATATCTATATAGAGAATTCAGTCTTGAGAAAATAATCAATTATTCAACTTCTTCAGTAATGACTTTTTTTAACAATTTATAATAATTCATGGGCACTTGAAAATCTGGCAGTGTTCTGTAGACATGGTTACTCACATCACTCAAATGGGATCATTTTGCTCTGGTGTTTGTCTGGGCATGGGAACATGTCTGGTGAGGACTCTCCCACATGAACATGTGAAATATGTTCCAGTGTTCTGTGGGCATGGAGCTTTGAAAATTGCTTTTCATAAACACCTATTTCAACTTAAAAAGTCCATTGAAAGTTATGTAGGAAATGAATTTGAAAAAAACCCCAATATATAATTCACCAAAAATTCTTGATAATATTCATTACCAAATATTTGTTAAACTGTTTAACATTACTTGTCTTTCAACTATACTGCCTGGAACTATCCAAATTCAGACAACCTGAACAAGATGTGTCCACAATTGCAACATCTGGCCTGACTAGTCAATACAGACAGCTTTTGCCCTTGGAAGCGACCTGGGTCACCTAAGATCTGCACTGCAGTTGTGGGTTGCCTCTCACCCTGAACTGAATGTGTTGAGAGCCTACGGTAACTAAGCCTCATGATGAAAAGGTTCAAAGAGATGCATGAAGTGCAGTATCCTGGCTTTAATGCAGCGCCTAAGCAGCTGTGAGGACTTAGTTCTCTACCACTTTATTCCTTGGCTAACTAGTGCAGTTTTTTGATAGCTGTCAAAAATCAAGCAACAGAAAAGGTTAGCATTTGGAGACCCTTTTATAAGGAGGAGATAGTCTTTGAGCTGATATGATTGTCTAGAAGAACTCTTCTTGAAGAGAAATCTAGATCAAAATCTTAGAAAGGTCACCAGGCCAAAAGTGACTTTGGCTTGTTGCCTAAAAGGCTAGCCCAAAGAACTGAGGCCAGGCAGAAGTAAGGGAATAAAAGGTGGGTATTTATTCGAAGGGCCTTCAAAGGTACATTTAGGGCAGACAAAACCCCCTCCTTGGGGCTTCACCCAAAATGGACGACGAGTCACGAGTTCTCCACACTTTTATAGGTTTGGTCCATTTGCATATCAGCATAGATATACCAATTCAAACTTTACAATTTCCCCCTAGCTCACGCCCCTCCCCCCCACCTCCAACCCCCTTAGAAGCTTGGGTCTGGGCAGCCTGAATGTCCTTGAAGGGTAAGTACAGAGTGGCACTGTTATGTCTATAGAGAACAGCAACTAACAAGCTATAAAGCATACACACCAGGCAATGCAGAATTTGAAAAATATAAGGGTTAAAAGCTAAGGCAACTGGCTTATACTTCTTTTTCCTGTGATCAGGCAATCTGCCATGTATTCATAATACAACAAAATGTATAGACTCATTCTGAAGTTCAGAAAGAGGGAAAAGTTTAAAATTATGGAATATTTTTGGAAAAAATAAAAGAAAAGTCAAGACAATGGAGCTATGTTCAAAGTAAGATATGTAAGAGGAAGCAAATTTTTGAATGGCTGACAGAAGCATGGTGTCTCAAGTGCCTCATCTGCCTTCAATAACCAATGGAAAAGCCATATCACAGAACACCAGAAGTGTAAGAGCTTCTTAGAACAGCAGGTTGACTGACTATAATAAATATCTACCCTGCCTTTTGCTTAATTAGGCATCCTCTTTCAGCCATGGTCAGAGGGAGGGCATGGATTTAGACTGCCTTCTCCTCTGATCTGACATTTGTTTCTTTAAAAAATTAGTTTAAAAACAATCAAATGGAATTTAAATTGAAAAAATATTACAAGACTGCACCAAGGTCAACCCCCTTTTCACTAAAAGGATTTTCTTTATTTATCTAAGGTAACTTCAGATATATTATGCTGATCAATGTAGTTGTTCACTGGCTAAATGATCTTCTTCATTGAACTGCAATGTTCATAAGGGAAGATGATTAATTAATATATGTATTATTTATGCTGTCTTTACTAAAGAAAGTATTCCAATTACCATTTAGATAATGGTGTTTTATTTTAGAATGTACCAAACCTGCAAATATTATTCTGCTGTTGTTCTGAACTGACCCATTATACTCCAAAGATCAAAAAAGGGTTTTGCTCCAATTTATAGCTGTGTGATGACAGAGCCAATTTACTTGTGCAAGGAAAATTACTTTGTGTTTACTCCACGGCAACAGATAACCACGTGACCCATTGGAATGAATATCTCTGGGAAACTTTGACATGTTATCTTTGAAAATATGATATTCACTTACTGTTAGGAATGAAGGATTCAAATCACAAACTTGGGGCATTATTTTCCTTGGGCTGTTACACTTTCAGAACATAAACCTAGCTTTGAGAGGATTGCCAGCTATCTCAATTTTCATTAATGAGAGGAACTTCAATCTAGAAATCCATGCAAAACATTACAGATAAGCCAGTAAGTAGAGAAAATGTGCTTTCATGCAACACCCATTAAAAGAAAGCTCTGCTCCTCATGAGAAAACTTGAACCAGTCCAAATCAAAGCAACCCCCACCCCACAGGAAAAGTCGTGAGATCAGCAATTCAATACTCTGTTTTTCTTGATCTGTATGGCCACATATTAATAATGTCTGGGGGTGGGGGCATGTTGACTATGAAGGAATTTGGGATGTTTTCATTATTGCTGGGCAAATAGCTCTTGAAAAGTAAGCATCTCTTTTATGCATAGATCAAGTGAACTTGGCAGCAGCAGTGTCATTGATGCTAACAGTGTGTGACGGGAAACAAACCCATGTGACTGCTGTGTTTTGTAAGTCGAGCTCTTGTGTAAGATTCCGGTACATTCTTTTCCAGCTATTCTCTCAGAAATTTGAACTTTTAATTAAAAGGCAACATTGAAGCATGTCCAGCACTGACAGTCTTAATGCTGTTTCTTCTCCACATTACCATGCAAACCAGCTTCAGTCAGCGTGCAAGGAGATACTGTATAGTTAGCTTCATCGTCCATTATGAACGAATATGTGTTTTGGGGAGGGAGAGAATGTGCCAGTGTTTTCTAATCAAATGATCAGGATTTTCACCTCCTAGTAATCATGTCATTTTCTCACAGAAACTCTAATGACCATTTTATTTTGTCAGTTGGAACAAAATAGATGTATAAAACTCAGGTTGATTGCAAGGATATATGAGATACTAGAAAACCAAATCAATTAATTACAAAAAAATTTGGAATGCAACATGTTTATTACAGTAAATATTTACTAAAATTATAGCAATATCAAAATGCAAATAAATATCCAGATGCTGATCTCTGGAAAAATGAGCTATAATATGTTTCATATAATATGCATCATTTAACATCCTAGAATCCATTTTCGATAATGAGCACAGAAATTGATAAAGTATTGTATTAAAGATCTTCAGTAATATGTAATAGCAACTTTTAGTAGTACAAACGTAGGGACTGATATGACACGACATGATATGTTTGCTACATTGACTGGTGACTTCAGTGATGAGTTTGAATTCTGAAATTAATTTTGACTGATAAATTAAAAACGCATTAGCTGTCGTGAAGCAGAGTGAAAAACTAAAACATATGCTTTTTTAAGAAGCTTAAGTTTTCCCTGTGGTTTGGAGGTGTGTTTTATGTGCTGCACAAGTAATGAAACTTTTATCTGACAAAAAAACAAAACAAAACAAAAAAATTCCTATCATTTTAATTCCTGAATTAAACATCCTGTAATGGCAACATAAGACTATAGGATCAGCTCTTGATTTCCAGGCTCACAATATCCACATTCTTCATATTCATGAAAGTAATAATAACATAGCATGCAGATAGAATCTGTTCCTTCTCAGATTATTGAGCAATATTACAGAAACAAATTTTTATAGTGCATTTCAAAAGAAGCAACACAAGAAAACATACCCAATATTTTGACAGTTAAATCCTCAAGAAATAATGAATCATTTAAATATTGTATTTTCACTTCCAAAAACTACTACCAATCTTGTGGAAATCAGTCTAGACACACACAAATTAATATATCAAGGAAGTAGTAACTCAAAGCTATGAACATAAGCCGTTGAAGTTTTCTGGATTATCCACAGCTCCTTCAGATGGTGATCTCCTGACAATTTTTGCAGGTAGATTATTAGAAACAATCTAAGAGAATATTTAACAGGGAGATCATAGGCAGGTGCAAAATTATCTGTTTTATATGTCTGCATCACTTAATCATCTGCCACACACTTTTTGTTCGATGTTCCCTCATGGACACAAAATTCATACTCATTAGATGTTTCTCCATCATGTAAACTTGCTGAAATGCTTGTTTCCTGTAGAAAGGAAACCTGTTACCTGGTTTAATACAACATCTTCCAGAGCAAGATGATGGATCTATTCCTTGGTTTTTTTTTGGGCTTCACTATTTAACATTTCTTCTTCCTCCAGCCTTCTCAAGGCTTTCTGGAAATTCAGCTCTAAGCACTGCAGATGAGAGCAAAGACTTCATAGAAGGGAAGTTGTATTATACAAATGGCTTACCCAAAGTTTTCTAGGTAAGTAACAGCCTTTCCAACTGTTTTGGTTGATATGTAGCGAAGCCTTACTGAAAACATCAAATGGAAAATTGCTTCAGATGGACCTACAGCTGCATTTCTTCATTATTTTAATGAAGAGATGGAAAGAGCATTTTTGAACATACTTTCTGTTGTCACACCAGAGTTTTTGTAGATTCTGACAATATTCATAAAATATGCAGTCTGTATTATAATGCAATTAATTCATCGGTATACAGATATATGACAGTGTATTTAACAGGAAGACTTTTTAATGATTCCAATTGGTAATCCAAATCAGTTGGCTTGATTTTACAGAAAATGAATCCCTGATGCTTCTATGAATCTGACTCACCATAGACTGAAATCAGGGAGGAAACAATATTGTGATAGGCCATAAATTTAGAGCTACATAAAAGGTAGTTTTGATTTTCTTCCTTTCATAGCGTTTTTCAGTCCTTTTCTTACTGCTGAGAAATTGAGGCTTTCCCTGGTTGATCTAGTCATTCACTCTAAAAATTATGTATGTTTAGAAAAAAATGCCATTTTTTTTCCCCAAAACAAGGAAGACCCGAGTATGATGCAGTGCTGAGATTAAAGTTTCAGCATGTACTGAAATATTCCAGGTTCTTTATAATTTCCTTTCAGAACTGATATCATGGTTACTGCTTTCTCCAAAACTGCAAACAGCCTTCACTTCTGTTAAGAACAAAGCCAGTTTCATATGCTTGATCTTCAGGTTAAATAAACCACTAAAATTTACATTATGTGGGTATATGCATTTGAGAAAGCTTTGACTGTCTCCTGACCGACTCTGATTGTGAAAGACTGTCATGAAGCAGTTTTTAAGAATAATTCTGTTATCTCTGAAAATCTGAGCGGCCTAGTACACAAGGGAAACCTTGCTCTACCCTTTGGGATCTTGACCAGCAGGGTGGAACAGCTGGTGATCATTACTGGTGAGATAGCCTCAGAAAATTTAGGGATCCACCAGGTCCTTTGGTTTTAAACCTATGCTCTCTCTGCACCTAATGAAAAATAGTATATTTTCTCATAATCACACATTTAAGTTGCAAGTAACTCAATATTAGCCCTATAAATATTTAACTGCAATTTATATTTACATCATCTCTTGAGAACCACTCTAAAATCAATTAAAATATTACAAATGAACACTTTTTACCATATCAGTTTTAGAGGACCTATTTACAGATTTGTAGCTACTGATAGGCATAAGCAGTGACTATCCAATTGCCCAAAGGGTATTTTACATTAGACTTCACAAAAATTCAAGTGTTTCTGAAAAGAGAATGTTCTGGAAGACACATTTTTCTTCTCATAAAATCAATATTAGTTTGTTTCAGTATAACTGTCGATTATTCTCATAAGTAACCACTACAATACGTGTTTTTGTCAGCAGAATTATTCAAACTGGTTTGATGAATGCATAAAAACATGAGTTCTCCTATTCAAGTCCAAGGGCTTTGCACACACTAAGACTCCTGAGATGCTTGTGCATGGCACAGGATCATGCACATGGTGCCAGAGTGATTCTCCAGTTGTAAAGTGAGTGAAAGGATTGAAATTCAATAGATCTATTCCTATTGTATTCTGAAGATACATTTCTGTTTGACTGTTGGAGTTACCACTTCTCATTTACCTGTGGAACACATATGTTATAATAGCTGTTAAAACTGAAGTTCAGAGTCTGTAAATATTTGGCTTCACAGCATGAATGAGATGTGAGAAAAAACTGGTTTCCCCACATTGTGGAGGAGAAACTGCGGCATGTGCAGCTCCCCGAGCACCAGACACAAATGAGGACCTCTGTCACAAGCCATCTCACAGGGGCCTTATTCCCCACTTGTCACAGCCACACAGTGCTGGGAGGCCACAGGGTCAGCTCTGTCAAGGAGTTAATTCGGGTTCAAATTAATTTACTAGCAAGTTAGGTTAACACTGATGGCTTTCTTACTGCAGTTCACTATTCAGTTGCACAAACACTTAAGTAACTGAAAGGGAAGAGAGAGCTTGTGGGCAGGAGGGGAAGGAGCAGATCTGTGAGCTGCCAGAGTACAACGTGCACCAGAGGAGCTTTGTGTCAGTCCATGGTGTTGGTGAAAATATAGCAGAGGCTCATCCTTAAAAGTAATTCTGCATCTGACTTCCCCTGAAATCAGTGTTTTGAACCTATCTGACTTTTAAAAGGTCACATACAATGTTTCTAATAGTGCACATCATTAACATAATTATGCTGGCTGGAATAGGTGAAGGACTCTATTTCAATCCTGAGAACCAAGGAAGCTTTTCATACACCTTTGGTGATCCATCATTATTCAATAATAACATGAAAAAAAAGAAGTGTGACTGCAGGCTGCATAGAATTAAGGAATAACCCATTCGAGAAATTTTCTGGGAGTTCTTGTTAATACAATAGAGTCTTTTCATTGAAAAATTCTAGGTGTTAAGCAGAAGACAAAGAGCCATAGAATTTTACTTGCTATTGCTGAATTAGCTATTGAATTACATTCCCAAGGCAGAGCCACATTTTGAATCTTTGCAGGAACAATTAAGTCTATTAGGAGTAAAGAAATCTCATGGCTTTAACCAACGTAAATATGCTAACCCTAACAGACTCAATTTAACAAGTAAACAGGTTTTGTTGTCTGTGCAGCTTATTCTGAGAGTGGTACTTGCAAAGAAGCTCCTTCTCTTGTATGAGCTGTTTGTGCACTGGAGGGAGGAAGTATAGCATTAGCTCTAGCAGTGCAGCTATCACTTTTGAGCACAGACAAGCCTTAAGGATACAAGATATTGGCAGCAAGGCCAAAGCAAAAGATACTGTTGGGCAAGTGTATGTAAAAAATGAAGTCCCAACTGCTCTCTGGCATGTTTTGCAAGCAGCAAAATCTAAAACTCCCCCAAGCTGCCTGATATTATAACTTCCTAATGGCTATTCACAGCAGGATTCTGCTGGAGAAGGGTGTAGAAGTCAGTTTAGCTTCTTCAGCTGAATTTTTTTTCTGTGTAACTGCAGCTGTTCTGCTTTCTTTGTAGTACAGCACACACTGCTGATGCTGAGGGTCCTGCATGGCAGAATCAGGAAGACAGAACATTTTTCCAAGGAATGCAGACCAGCTGTCTTCTTTAACTGCTGCATGTTAAGCCTGTGATGAGACATGCACTTTAAATGCAGTTATTTCTGATTCCTCGCAATTAGGTCCTTCAGTTCACTTGCTTCATGGTAACATTTTCCATTTTTCTAAGAAAAGAAAGAGAAGGAAAATGAAGAACCTCTTGAACTAAGGACTTATATGTCACATGTAGATGAGAAACCAGTTTCATCCACGCAGAGATAGCATGTCTGTCCTATGTCTGAAGGAGTGAGTCTGTTATGACCAAACAAGAACTGAAATATTTCTCAAAATACTGATAGAAACTGCCCTGATTCTAACAAGGTAATTGTGTCAGATCCAGTCAAGTTAATTAGCAACCAATGTTCTTGTTCTGTGATCATCTATATTTTATGTCATTTCCTTGCTGGAAAAATACTAGCAAGCTTAACATTGAGGATGAATTGTATTTCTCATAAAGTTTTTTAAGTTTAAAATACAATGTGACAAATCTTTAAGGACTTGTCAGTCACATACCTTATCCCTCCAGCAACCCTAATATCAAATGCATCACACACACCCAGCCAGGGTTGTGTTCAGCTTGGTGTTCTAAACTCTTTTAGAAATGAAGAGTAAGTAGGGAATTTTTTTCCTAGCATGTATTACTCTGCATGAAATACACCTATGATAGAAGGTCTGCTTTGAGTATTAAAAAATACAGAGGCACATCTTGTCTGCACTGGAATCAACAGTACTTTCAGGAAGGACATCACACTCAAAGATTCTGATAATACAAAGCTTCTCTGTTGATGTCATTTTTTGTATTAATGAAACTATTGTCTGTAACAAAAGTTTCCCTGAAGTATATGTCTAGCTATATGGCCAAAATCTCCCACTTGTACTGATTTTGTATCACTTAAAAATTGTGAAGATTTTTAATGACTGTAGCTTCTGAACAAAAGTACTAGGTCATGAGGAATAAAATTTGTTTGCTACTACTCAAAATGATTTAAGGATATTTTATGTTCCTCTGTAGGCAATTATACTTGTCACATCCTTTATTTTATTGGGGAAAGCTATTTTTTTCCAGATTCCTCTTGTTTTATTATATCTCATTTAAAGGAGATGGAAATCAATTTCTGTTTCTACATGTGAAAAATAAATTCCACACAACTTAGATTTTATTGCTTTATTCATACATCTGGAATGATTAAATGGGGCACAAACATCCACAAGAGAAAAAAATTAAATGCCAGAAGAGCAGGTCTTTTAATTTCCTTTTTTTTTTTTCCCTGTACTCTCTAGTTAGAGGCATGTGTTACATTATCAACTGTAGTCTTTAAAATAAAAAGCATTTATTGAGGCCAGCTCTAGAGTTTGTTAAGTTTTTTTTTTATGTATGGCTTCTAAAACACTGTAACAGCAGTTTACCTTGTATGATAATAATTCCACAGAAGCCCACTGTATCCTTTGTTATCAGCAAATGCCAGACACTTTGTTGCATATCCTCTGCCATCTGTGGCACTGCTGACTGCACCTAGTGCAGGACAGTCTGCAGCTGATCTGTCCATACAGAAAGAAAAAGGGAGTTAGGTAGAAGTGGAGTTTAGCAAGCGTGCCCTCAGTGGTACATAGGAAATGCTACAGTGAGGGCAAAAGTCAGAGGAGCTGCACGGTGCAGAGTCTGGCAGCAGCCAGTGACTCGAGATCCAGCCCTCCCACCTGTATCGAGGGCAGAGGGGCAAAGATTAATGGGGATTAATGGGATATTTAAGGGCATTTTTATCTTGATTCCATGTTCATTTTGACATTAGTCTCTGACTCTGACCCTGCTTTTGATGACTGGATACACTTTCAGTACATAATTATAGAAACACCTGTGGAGGGGGCTGGATAGGCTGCAAGGACCAGTCCTCAAGACAGGAGCATCTGAACCATGTTATTTATGAGAAATGTCTTCTGAACCTCTTTTAAAAGAACTTCAGTTCCAGAGACTCCATCTTCTTGCCCATTGATCAATTCCTGTATCTCTTGATCCTTTTCATTAAAACTCCTTCCCCAGGATTGCCATACTTTGAAATGCAAGCCCCCATTTCTTGTCATGTAATGGATACCACAGGGAACACAGAGGTCCACTTTGCAGCAAATGAACTGGAAAACTGTTTTTACTGTTTTTACATTCTGTTTTCTGTGCTCTGTGCAATAAACAGTGCTAACTCTTTCACCATTTATTGTGGCTTTCAGAACTTTGGTAACTTTTCCTCAGATAGTTTCTAATGTTATGGAGCTGTTGCACCCAAACCCATGTACTATAATCCAACTGAGACTTCACAAATGTTCAGTGGAGTAGATTATTTTATATGACTTGATGATCACCTAACCTAGAGCAAGTTTCATCTTTTTGCAAAAGTAGAGCAACATTGCCTTAAGATCTAATTGAAACACCTGTGTCTCCAGAGCCTTACTCTATGAGCTGATAGAGTTCTCCTATTTGAAACACCTGTGTCTCCAGAGCCTTACTCTATGAGCTGATAGAGTTCTCCTATTCAAATATTTTTTTCATCCCAATGTGTGACAATTTGCATCTTTCTAGATTTTCTAGATTTTCAAAAATATGGAAATACGTTCTTAATATTGAAAGGTAAATGTGATTTGTACATGAGTTTGGTGCTTCTACATTGTGTTATTCTTGGTGTGTTTACCCTGCTCCATTGGACACATTTAGGACTCCCAAAAAATGCCAAACATCAAATCTGTCACCGCTGGGACTACCAGTGTTGCATCTATCTGGCTGGATCTGCAGGAATAAGGAACTATATGCCTTTTGCACCTGAGCACTGAAAAACAACTTCAGACTATAAAGGAAACAAATCCTATGTACATATAAACCATTGGTATTTAAACCTGATTTAGCACTTTTTCTTTGCAAATAAACATGCCCTTCACTAAGACTGGTATATTTATAAGGTACGAAAATACTGTGTAAAATTAAACAAATTAACAAATTCTATTAAATTAATTACATTAAAAGTGGAAATACAGATGTTTGGATTCAGAAAAAGAACAAAAGATCAACCAATGTCAATCAAGTTCAACTCAGTGATCTCAGACTGTATTTTCTACTACTCATGGAGTTACAAGTTAATTCAATTTTCAGATGAGTTTTGAGTGGGTTCATGAAGTGCGTAGGATGAGACTGTCCTCCATTCACTGGGAAAGTGAAGGAACAAACAGAAGTCAGGCTGTTAAAATGAAAGGTCAATTCAACTAAATGTTTAATAGACAGACTATAATAAAAATTCCTGTGATTTTCAGATGCATATATATATTAAGGTGTCTGTACTCATGAAAGTGTTTGTTACATATCTGTGGATTGCACAAACATCCTAGCTCTGATTTGTGATGTTTCCTTTTTATTCTTAAAATGCTTGACTCTGCACAACAACTCCTGTGCCATACAAGATGCATCCACAAATTATGAGAATGTTCTCACTCAATATCGACTATTCATAATTTGCAAGCTTATCTAGCTTGTGTGGTAAACTGTGGAAATGTATATGGAGAACTTTGGGTGGAATGATAATGACGCTTAACCCGGTGCTCTCAAGGTAGTGACAGCCTCTTTATGCGAGCAAAATCCCTGCTGGGATGAGTTGCAATGGTTTTACAACTCTCCTAAAGGACAGAGTTCTAGCTACCGCAGATAACCTGTTTCTGCTGGCTCCTCTAGAAATAAGAGTTTCCCCAGGCGTGGTGCTCTAGCACCAGCTAGAATAAAAGGCTATACAGAGGGCTCTTCTCTGGGATAACAGCCTATTTATTATAAGTCCAGTGTTGCATTATGAGGGTCCAGGAAGGAAGCCCAGAGACATCCAGGTGGCTGGAGCAACCCAGAAGAAAGAGAGCGAGGAAGCCCTTTAGGGCTCTTTTAAAGAGAGGTGGGACCAGGAAACACTCAATGGAAAACCACATAGTTCAAAGTGACCAGTGGAGGGGAGAGCTTTCCAGGGCATAGCCATATATGGGGCCTAAGGTATGGATACAGGTAAGACAAGAGAAATATGGGATTTTAACACAGGGAAAATAAGAGAACATATGGGATTTCTACCCTCAGGTAGAGGGTTCAGATATTGGAGGAAGAAGGTTGAGGGTGTCACCTTGGATTTCTTCCCACCAAACCTGAAGCTCAAAAGCAGCAGCTTCTGCCAAGTACGCTGCTACAGAATGAAGCTCATCAGCCTTGGAGGAGATGTGATCAATTAGCTTGAAATTGATGAATGACTGCTGGAAGGCCAAAGCTAAGTGAGACAAAATCCCTGATGTTTTTAAGAAACAGGGAAGCACAGCTAAGAAGGTGGGTAAAATTAAAGGTACAATTTTGGATGCCTGCATAAGAATTTAAACATACTCTATATACAGATCCAAGAAAGTAGATGAGATGGTGATCCAGAAGCACAAATACATGTGAATTTATGTACATTGCTGCTCAGCAGAACAACTTCTCCATGAATTTTTCTTGATAGATTTCTCAGCCCTGAATTACTCTGTCAGCACAAGAGGTTTTCTGTCAGCACATGAGCTTTACTCTACTCGTGTCAGTGACAAATATGTAGGCCTAATCTACACTGCAGAAGAACCACACTTCAACGCACAGGTGAGAAACAAATCTATTGCCATGCTGCTTTATTTTGTGGCAATTCATTTTATGCATTTGTTGATATGCCTACTAGAGAACAAAGAACACAGCAAGAGAAGGGTAATGTTTTCTGGAGATACTTCAGCTGTAGTAAATTGGCACATTGCCTTTGGCTTAACAGAACTGTACCAGTTAATGCAAGTTGAGGATCTGATTAACAGGACTCCTGGGAAGGAAGGAAAACATGTGGTCATCCTGTGGTTACTACTTGTGGTTCAATATCAGCTAAATAGCTGAGTAAGTAGAGACATTTTTGAGGAAAATACTCCCTCTTTTTCTTTCTTTTGTTTTATAAATTTATGCATATGGATTAAATCTACATGTTTTCGTCTGTTTTGGAGCTGAAGTGAAAATGAGTAGAAAGAAAGAAAAAAAAATGGGGTCAAGATAAAAATTGAAAGCAGAAAGCCTTAGCTGACCCTGCTGGAGACTATTCAAACAGCTCTCTTGCAAACCTCAAGACAGAGAGATAATTTTAAAGAGGTGATTTTTAAAAAATGTTGCTACTACTTGTAATGATTCAGTGTATATATTTTAAGAAAAACGCAAAACAAGGCAAAAATAAAAACAAAAAAAAAAAGCATACAAACAAAGAAACAAAAAACCCAACCTAAAGCGTTGCCCTGACTTTTGCAGTTCTGGATGTTATCATTCTTTTGTAGCTAGTTTCTCACATTCTTCTATGTAAACATAGCCAGGTTATTGTAACGGTATCTTATTGTTTACATTCCTTTCTCCTGGGCACAGAAGTTTGATGGACATTTCCTTTGACCACTGTGATTGAGGGACGACAAGCTTGTTCCTCCAATGGACAGTGATTTCTAAAATGCATATATAATAAACAGGGCGGGTCTCGCCCGGCACTTTGTTCCTTGCTCTCCTAACAGGTGTTTCTTGTCTCTCCTTCTTCCTTCGTGTTGTTACTGCGACATTTGGTGGCCCCATACTTTTTCTCGGATCCATGGCACATTTGGTGGTCCTCACGTCTTCTTGCACCCGTGGCTTGTTTGGTAGCACATAAGTTACGCGTTAGTAGTGCAGGTGAGCTAGCTTTAAAGATGGTTATTAATCCGGATCCTCTGGATGATATCTTGGCGTTAGAGATATTAGAAGGAGCGCTGGAGAGTAAGGGAATATCAGTTCCTAGAGCGGAGATAAAGCGGTTTTATCTCTGGGCAAAGGAATGGAGGTTTTTCAAGGACACTTGAGATCTATTCTCTAAGACCATTTGGAGGGAGTTAGGTGAACTTCTCCTGGATTCGCTGGCTACTGATTATAGTGCTGAATTGGTTAAGGTTATGGTCTGTTGGAGACGCCTGAATTTCGTGGTCCAGAGCCGCGGAGGCTCTCCAAATACAGCTACCCAGGTGAGTTCAGTCTATGAAGGGGAGGAATTCCTGGAGATGCCCAGCTTGGGCAGGGAACGCCCTCTTCTCTCTGAGACCGAGGAGCAGAGTAGTGAGAAACTAACTACAAAAGAATTATAACATCCAAAACTGCAAAAGTCAGGGCAACACTGAAGTAAGGGAAAGATTAAAAAGTGGATTTAAGATAAAATATATAACCAGGGGAAAAGAGATTGTCCTTTGAAAGAAGAGGACTTAGGAGAAAACATGGAAATATAAAGAAAAGCTGAACACAAATGCTACAGCAGTACAAAGTGAAGTAAGAAGCTTGGTGAACAGATAGGAGAGAACAGAACCAGGAACTGTGCCATAGAGTGGAAAAGATTAGTTTACTGTCTCTTACACTGAGAAAAGGACAAAATCAAAAAGAAGATGATCTAAACCATGTAAAAAGGCAGGTCCAGGAATGTTCATGTCCTAAATATTCTGCTGGATACTATTTAATCAAATATATTTGAATAAACCAAGTATAATTTTGAGTAACCATTTCAGACTCTGTTTTTTCAAGTAAATTATTTTTGCTCAGAAAATGATTCATTTATGGAACCGACCCTCAAAATTCATGGATCCAATTTTTAGAAAGAACTGTCTGGTGGAGAGGAGGGAAAGCAGGGTGATGAACCACACACCTCCCTCTGCCCAGGCTGTTCTTGGTTCATTCACTGCTCTGAGCACTGTATTCATTCACAAACTAGGAACATCTCCTGCTGCTACTTTCTAGCACATTTAGTAAAATAGTGAATCCCAAATTAGTAGTGTGGTGTTGCTAGGTTTTGATAAGTGTTCCTATAAATTTACCTCAGTATTCCCTGTTTTGTTCAAAAAAGGCTGCTGCTGTCAAAGACAGAAGTATAGCTTGAAATTAAGTATTTTTAAGAAAATATTTTGTTAAGGTATAATTTTCTTCATACACAGCTACAATAAGATCCAACTCTATTTACAAAATTATGTCATTAGCCCTTACACATAGTTAATACATAGGCTTTTAGTTAACCTAACAATATTTTGCTGTGTGGCTGACGCATTAACATGTGTATTAGTGAGCACTTGTCCATAAGGAATTTGTCAGACTGTCATCAAAGACTAAGAAAGACAGACCAGGCTCGGGATAAAAACACCTGGGGTTCACAGCAATCACTCTGAAGGGAATTAAAGCAATAGACTAATTGACCATAAGAGCAATTTTCCTTGTTCCTGAATCTGGATTTCCCCTGGCTGCCAGAATTGTAGATGAAAGTGGAAAACATCCTTGACCTTCTCTGTCAAATAAAATACTTCTCCTTTTCTCTTTGTCTGATTTGCAGAAAAGTGGATTTTTTTTTTGAGTGATTTACAACGTCTGAAAATTATAAAGAAAATGTGTCAATAAAATAGTATCCAGGTTCTCATTTATTCTCCTGTGTCCTGACCCATAAAGAGACATAAGAGAATGTTTCAAAAGTTGTCAGCTTGTATCCTTGTAGTCTAGCACATTTCCTGACTTCAAAGTCTGTGGTGCACCAGTTAGCCCGTGAATGCAGTATAAATGCTTGAAATAAAGCTGCATGGATCTTTGGGAAAAGAGTGCTGTCTGGAGAGAGGTGATAGGTGCTCAAATCTTTGCTCTGCCTGTAACTCTCTGTACAGTCCTTGGCAAGACAGCTTGTCTGGCTTCCATTTTTCCCTCTGAAAAATATCCCTTCACAGGAAAGTCAGGAGGTTTCATTAATTAACCCCTAATTAGAAAAGTACTTTAAAAAGTGTTCAGTTAAGCCTTTTTCTAAAGAACAGTTTAAACATGTGCTTAAATGACATCCTGGATTAAAGCTTACTGCTTACAAAATGCTTTATATCTAAAGACAAAACACGATACATAGGAGTTATATAGATAAGTTAGGGTTTATTTTTACACGGTTCAGTAGAAGAATAAAGTGATCATTTGACAGGACATTTAGTTTGTTTGCCTTTTTACTGATGGTGCTTGCTGGGTCTTTCTATATGCATTATTTCTGGATTAATTATTTTAGTGGACAGAGCTTGAATAAAACACACGCACAACAGGACTAAGCTAAGAGTGAACTGTCTGACCTATGAAATATTTTGACATGACAAAAATTTTCCATTCCAAATCACTAGGAAACCAAAACATTTCAAAGCGTTTCAGCAGGGGAAGCATGTCTACGGTAGGGGCATTTCTGTGGGGTGCAAGAGATAAACATTCAAGCCTGTGTTTTTTCACTCTCCTGTTGACCAGAGAGGTATCCAGAAGTTCAGTTCTGGAGTGGGTCTTCCCAGTCTGACCAGAAACTTTGTCTTCCTCTTCCCCCTCTCCACGTTTTGTCTGAAACTGTATTTTCCTGTGATATGATTGGATTTTGGGAAATTTATGAATTCTGACCAAATCTGATTTCTTTAACAGATCTGTTCTCTCAGGTAACCAGGTCTCCACACCCCTTTCAGAAGTAGTTATGTTCAAAGTAGGGTTCAGATGCTGAAGCAGAATTTATGCCAATCACAGGATCAGAATAATTTGCAGGGTTTTCCACCTCAAAGGACCTTAGTTCTAGGTCTTCATCTTGACAAGAAACTATCGATAAAGTATTGCTTTCTTGAAAAAGCTTGATTCATAAGCTTCAACCATTTAATAATAAATAGTTCTGAATAAATACAGAAATAACATTTGTTACTTCAGTTACAGAGCTTTAACTTAGGAGGCTGTGGACCAGCTCACAGTTTCAGTGAGTTTGTTTCTTGTATGCCCAAGTTTAATATCATTTGCTTCCCTATTAAGTTCCATTATTTCTCAAAAAATAATTAGTGAACTATATATAACTTTTATTTTGCATAGTTTTATATGTGAGGTATGGCTTTGTGAGTGTGTGGTCAAGGTTAGCCTCAGTGAGTGTAAAGTTCTGCTACATCATGAGGAAGATATGCCTGTCTCTGATGAGATCAGCAAATATCACATTACAAGATTTGGTCCTTTGGGAGTTCACTAAGAATTTTGTCTCTTTCTTTCTTATTATTTTTTTCTCCTTGCTTCTCACATGCACAGACGAACACTTCCTAATCTGTGGGAGCATTGTGAGCATAAGTTTGTTAAGGATCATGAAATGATAAATGCCACGGAAGTGACTCTCAGCAACTCTTCTCTGCACATATACCCATACCCTCTCACTTATTCTTCTCTGATGGGGTGACCACTCCCACTTTAACCTAGCCTATATTTGAAACTGCTTTGGTAAATATAAGATCATATATTTCTCTCAGAAGGAGAGATAATCACAAATCTGAATGCTAAGGTCTCTCTATTTGGGACCCCATTTTTTTCTCATAATGGAGTGCAGGAGGAGAGAAGAAAATAAAAGATAATATTGGAGTTTATGGTGGCAGGTACTCTATTTCAGAGGGATCAGTATCATCAGCAAAGTCAGCTGAAATCTGCCACTGCCAAATAATAAAACCTTGGTGGGCAAGTATTCCACCAAGCTGGATTGATTTGGCACAGAGAGACTTCCAAATGTTTACTGAATATTAACATGCAATTTCTTTTCTTCCAGTTGCAATACATGGACAAATAAAATATTGATAGTGTTTTGAAGCATAGAAATTATGACTACACACCCATAAACAGCTCCACCTAGGGCAGAACACAGCAGCCTACCTGCTCATCAATAGATGTTATTGTGAAAGCATCACCCTTTTTCTCTGTCCTCTACAACAAAACCTACTGGATAGAGAATCATTTCAGAGTCTTCTCACCCCTGAACCAGATACAAGTTCAATACATTATCACCACCACGAGGAACTCCTGAGCTCCAGGGGATATGAGAAGTCCCTACCATATAGACAGTGGGACTTTTGGGGGGTCTCACCTATGAGTACCCCAAATGGCACATGTGTGGACAATAGAAAGCAGCTTTGTGTCAGTACAGGCACAACAGGACTGGGCATATCACCTCTGCCAGGCACTGGAAAACTGTCCTGGTAGTTGATCCACCTGACACTCCACAGTGAAATGAACTAATGGATAATCACCTCCATCCTCTGCCTCATCTAAAGATGAGGTACAACTCTCTGCTAAGGGAAATTTAAAGTGTGCAGTTTATTGGGTTTAAAAGTTTGGCCACACCTTCCTTGGTCAAGAAGGGAACATCCTCAGCAAGAAGAAAAAACGATTTCTGCAGGCCAGTTTAACTTCAGTGAGATTTTCATACACTGAAAAGTAATTTTTAGTGATCTACAAAAGATACAATCATTTTGGGTACAAATATGAAAAAATACATACATAAATGTGTGTGTCTATGTTGCCCTGATTTTTGCAGTTCTGGATGTTGTCATTCTTTTGTAGCTAGTTTCTCACACTTTTCTATGTGGGCATGGCCATGTTATTGTAACTGTATCTTATAATTTACATTCCTTTCTCCTGGACACAGAACTTTGATGGACATTTCCTTTGACCACTGTGATTGAGGGAGGAAGAACTGATTTTCTCCAATGAATAGTGATTTCTAAATGTATATAAAATAAAAGAAGGCGGGCCTTGCCCCCCTTCCTGCTCTCTCTTCCTTACTGGTAACAAGTGTCTCCATCTCTTCTTTTGTGTCGTTACTGCGACATGTATATATATGAGTGTGTGTTTGTGAGTGTGCCTATTTGACAGAAGAACAGAATGGGACATCATTATTGTGATTTTTACTTTTTTAGTTACTGAAATCCTTTTATTTATATACAGCAACACAAACCACCTTATTGAAGAGATTACTTTGATGCATTTTTCCTTTCTGAATTATTAGTATGTATATGACATCTATGCAGGGAATAAAATTAATCTTTTCTTCCAGGAAAAGTAAAAACCCAAGGACTAAGAGTGGAAAATATTAAACAAATATCATATAATGCTTGGATCCTAGTGCATCCCAGTGTTGCCTGAAAAGGCTAGACCAAAAACTGAGACTAGTCAGGAGTAAGGGAATAAAAGGTGATATTTATTTGAAAGGCCTTCAAAGGTACATTTAGAGCAGACAAAGCCCCCCAGGGGCATCACCCAAAATGGACAACAAGTCACGAGTTCTCCACACCTTTATAAGTTTGGTCTATTTGCATATCAGCATAAATTCACCAATTAAAACTTTGCAATTTTCCCTAGCTCCCTTAGCTTGCCCCCCTCCACCACCCCGCCTCTGCCCCCCTTTAGAAGCTTGGGTCTGGGCAGTCTAAGTGTCCTTGAAGAGTAAGCCCAGAGAGGCACTGTTATGTCTATAGAAGACAGCAGCTAACAGGCTATGAAGAATACACGCCAGGCAATACAGAATTTGAAAAATATAAGGGTTAAAACCTAAGGCAACACCAGTGCTGAAGAGATTTTTTGCTCTACTGAATTCCTTGTAGGAGCATAAAGACAAAAATATAACTCCACAAAAGATTTGAAAATGTCTTATGGTGAAGTAATCAAAAGGCTTGCTGTTTACTAAAATATTTCATTGATTGCTGTAAATGCTTTAAAATATATAAAGTTAAATCGTAACACCACTGAAGTAAATTACAGTAATAATAAATATTCCTGTTCAATTCAGTGAGGAATAGGACTTCATCTATAGCTTTTTCATCATTTTCTTCAGGTATTTTGGGGGCTTATTCTCTCTGATTTCCACAGAAAGTGTTCCCAAGCTTACTAAAATTAGTGCAACTCTCGTCTGCAATTTCTTGTCATCCTAGTGCTTCTGGGATCAGGCCCAGAAAGAGTAAGGAATGGCTCTCTGGAGAAAAGATAAAGTGTGTGGAACTGGGGCAAAGGAGAAGTCTCAGGAAAAACACAGGGAAAAGCCACTGCACAACTCAGGCTTAACCTTCCAGGGAGCAGCTGGGTCAGCAGGGACTGGGGAAGCCGTTCTCAACCCAACAAACACCTCTTCCCATCAGTGAGAGCCAACATGAGAAACTGGAGAAAGCTTAAATCCCCAGGCTCCCTGACCCCTCCTCAAAGAGCTTCCCATGAAAAAGCATGAGGTGCCTGTAGGATTTCACATCATCAGCTGCTCACTTTCATGTACCCTCAGAGGGCACTTAATCATGTATATCAGCAGAGGCAACACCCAGAGTTTTCTAGAATATTTCTGTTCCTCAAACATATATTTTAAGCAACAAGGATTTCCATTTCTTTATTATCTGTATTTCCTTTAGTTACTCTACTATTTGCTTTTAACATAGTCCAAAGGATTTAGTGAAGGAAAGGTAATACTTGTGTATCTAGAGATTTCTGGGAATCTGTAACACTCAAATGTCAGATTTACCTTATTAATCCCAGTAACAGTTGTTGGGAAATAAAAAAGTCTATATGTAAGAGAATACAATAGGATATAAAAGTCACTTCTAGTCAGAGACTCCGGAAAATACTTTAGTGAAGTCATTAACTGTTTTTCCTTTAAGGAAAACAACCTCACTATGCTTCAGCTCTGTGTATTACTGGAAAGTTGCTTATGCTTGTTCAGCAGAAACAGTTTAAAAGAGTTCAGTTCAGCACCTATCTGAACTATATCAGTGGCCATGTAAATAAACTGTATGATTGTCTTTAATTTAAATGGGACCCTTTTTAGTTGAATGGACAGTCCACTAGTTATTAGTTGATGATAGAAACGTATCTTATCAATATTAATTATAGCTCTGCCATGGTTGTTTCTTTTGAAAATCAGAAACGTTTTGGCATAGTGTGTTCTCTTGGGTGCTGTTAGTGTGGAACATAGCTAAGGGTTTCAGCTAACTGGTCACAATTAGAACACGAGTACATGATTCACATATTGTTAATTAAAGTTCCTAATAACACTCAAAGCTTTTTTATATAACTGGTAGCAACCTGGGTACTCAATGCACCATAGTCTGCACCTGTAAATGTGATGCAGATGTCACATGATGCAGAAGACCATCTGGTGAGGGGAAAAACTGACCTTCCCCAACACATACAGCATGGAGAGCACTGAAGGGAAAGCTATGCCCCAGCCTGGAAGAGAGACTCTCCATCTCTCTTTCTTTCCCCTTTTCTAAACACTAAGATTTTCCCTGAAAACCAGTACTAAGGAAACACGCTTAACCACACATAACGCGAAATACAAGAACTGTGAAATTATCACAGATATATCTGCAGAAGTGCAAATTAGAGAAATAAGTAAACTTGAGAAGACCAGAAAGAATTAACTGATAAATTTTAATCCTGAGTAGGACTGTTACTTTCAGTAATATTCAGTGGTATTTGAGAGATAATTAGCAAGGATCAATCTTTCATTCATTATACCCTAGATTTGACTATAGTGAGAATTCAGGGTGTGTAAGAAAAACTCAACTGAAGAAACATGAGATAATTAAAAATCAGACAAATTCAATCCTTCTTTTGTTTAAGGCAGACATTATAGTGTACTTTCAAACATAACAAAGAAGCTCATGGAGAACATATATGACCAATTGAGCACTGAAAAACCAGTAAGTGGAAAACATTAAAGAAAAAAGATAAACAATGCCAGTCCCTAAAACTTCAGTGAAGGGTGACTGTGTGTTATTAAGTAGGAAGTAGCAATGAGTAGAAGTTTGTCCAGCATCTCACCTTGTACAGATAAGGCTGAACAAAAAATTTTCCTACTAAATCTACATGGTTCTACAATACACTCTTCCATAAAGAAATTAAGTTATGCTTTAGAAAAGATCAGTTAAGAGTGATAATTAGGCCAGTAATTAAGTGAAAAAGGTGCCAGAGTACAAATATGAGAGAAGATAAGGACAAACACAGAGAGTTACTGGGTGAAGGAACACCTTCCTTTCTTCTCCTTCTCATGCAAGCAAGAGATTATCCAACACTCACCCACTTCTGACTGCAGTAGGGTGTTTATTCAGAGAGTCCTAAATCTCTGCCCCCTATCTGAATTTCTTGTTAATGCCTTTAGTGGACATTAATATTGCACTGCTTTCATCTAGATGTACACTTTGAAAATGGCTGAGGCAGACAAATCCTCTTTGTGAATGCATTACAATCTACATCTGGGAAAGCAGACAGTCACTACCATGTTTTGCTCCATAAAAGCAAAGCCTGCATTTTGTTGCTTTCTGAGGAGGATATGTTATACCATCTCAGGAAACAATAAAAAGTTCATTTGCTGATTGAATTCTCATTTAACTGAATGATTAAGTGATTTTTTTTTCTTATTGCCTGGATTTCAATTTGCCTTCTCTTTCTCTAGATTTATGCATTGCTTATCCCTTTTATTGCTTCTCCTAGTGGCTTATTTCCTTCTGGTAAGTATTTCATCATCCCCTCAGTACAGCTGTGTTAGTACATATATGGATATATATGGAAAGCCCTACTGGATTCCCAAAAGATTCTGCTCAGATTCTTTGGAGATAGTGTCCTTTCCACAGTTAGGTATCTGTTGACAGGAATGAATGAGATGTTATAAAATGCACTAACATACAACATGATTTCAGCAAAAATGAAGTACCTGACAACTTTTGAAAATCTTAGAAGTGGTAGATAGCTGGTAGACTGCTGGTGCTATTACTATTGCTCTTTACCCGACCAAGTCACTAGAAAATCGTTTTATTTCAGTGAGGGCAGCAGAGATTATTGATTCTTTGAGCCAGTTGCTGGGAGGTGGCAACTACAGACCTGCTTCTCTCTGGTCAGCAATGATATTTGGAGGACAGGAGAGCTCTCACACTGTTGCACTGCTGCTGTCTTAGTCTCTCTGACACCTGAAAACCTCCTGAGCACCCCATCCCTGCAGTTCTGACCACTGGCTGAATCTTATTTGGCGAATGAATATGAATTGGCAAAATAATATCAATAAGAAAATAACTGTAGAGACTAATAGTAAGAATTTCAATGCAAACCAAATCCCTCAAAAAATTCAAAAGATAATACAAAATGCTGTGTTTTTCTACAACATACTATCTGAGAAGCAAGAGCAAGCAAGAAGAAAAAAGCTACCTATGTATACTTGGCTGAGGTAAATCACTACTGCTTTCTTGAAACACACTGAGTTACAACAGTTTATAATAGGAATTTGACCCCTACATTGAATAAGTTTACTGAGGCATTTTGATTTCCTGTTTCTTCCTGATTACAGAAAATGAAGAGCAGAGTAATTGTGCAAAAGACCTGAAAACTACATCCACACATAAGTAATTGACCTTATGATAAAATCCCCTGTGGCCCTTTGCTGCAGAGAAGGAAAGTGTTCAGCATCTCCAGGCAGACAGCCTCCTAGCTGTACATGCTTGAAGAAATCCTTTCTGACCAGCAAACTATTGATCATGAAAAATCCTATATTTGATCATAAATCTTGAGCAAGCTCAGCACATGTCAGTGGAGACAAAATACTAACCACTGTAAAGTGCTTTTAGAGATTTTAAAGACTGGAATAAAGAAATATATGACATGTACATTTATTGGTAATATAGATTTGTTGTGGCATTTGCATACCTCTCTCATTTTTTCTTTCAGAGAATTACCTCTAGGGTAGCATACAAAAACTTTCCATCTGCAATCATATATGTAGCCTGCATTAAAAAGTGATTTGAGGGTAGGAACTTGTCTGTCAGAAAAAGTAGATATTTTTCTATAATTACTTCTGTGTTGTCAATTGAATGAATCAATCAATCCAAGTGCTCCTTCCCTGAATGTGTCTTCAGTTATCACCTAGCAGCAGGTAATAGTTCTAATTAGAATATACTGAAAATTTAGCAGAAATTACAGTTTTGTGGGATTTCTATTTAATCAGGTCCAAAACATTCAAAATACCTTATATATGAGACTTTCCAGCAATTCCAAATTGGCATTGCCTGGATTATTGATCACTCTTTCTTGTGCTCAGGTGTCATGTGTTTGAAGTGCCATCAATCCTGTGGCAGTCCAACGGCTGGTGTGCTGTGTATCTGGAAGATCCCTTCCCCTGGGATTTGCTTGTGAAGGCAGACCTAAAGTGAATTTCAAACATCTGTCAACCATCCTTTCCTCATGGCCTGCACTTCTCCACAGAAGGTGGTAACACATAAAACACCACTCTGGTCTGTTTTTCACAGAGGGCAGAACAGACAATGATCTGGAAACCAGATCTGTTTCCAGGTACCTCAGAACAGGAAGCCATTTAACAGGGAAAAGTCATCTGAAGGATTTTTTACTTTTAATACCTTTAAGATATGATAATAGCATGGCAAAAAGTGCTTTAGGCTTCCTAAATTCAAACATACACTGTCTGAGAAGATATTCTCTTCAACTCCTATTATTCTGAATCTGGAGTTATTTTCGGGTGGAGCTATTTAGTCCACCAGAATGAATTTTTTAAAATCAGCCTTTTTCACAATCTCTCACAAGTACTTACTGTACTTACTTATCCACTTTCTTACAGAAAATTGCAATATTAATTAATTGCAGCTAAGAGACATGGATTGAAATCTTAAGGGAATCTTCATAGATTGGACAATTTAGCTCCAATCTTACATGAGCTTCTCATTCTCTTTTTCTATGATCTTCTCACCCACAGAATTAGAGAGAATTCCTTAGCACTGTAGCTTCATATTCTGATTGCTTATATTTTAAAAAGTCATCCTTAATTTTGTTTTTCTGATCTAGTTAAACTGTGAGAGAACGCCTTAATATGAAACATTTACCATGTGGCTAGAAGTTTTTATGGTCCTGTTTATTTTCAAGTAACCTAATGAACACTGTGTATAGACTAGGGCTGCCTGGTTAGTACTGTCAGCGGGAGTAATGTGTATCTCTCTTCATTCACTCTGCAATCATTTCTTGAAAATAGGGGTCTCACTAAAGGATCTAAATCAACTCAGAATTTTTAAAATTTTTAGTCCTTGTAAATTTGCCTCAGATACAAGCCCCATTTCTCTTCAAGGCCAGTTTGAAATCCTGGTGAGTATGTCAAATCCTCTCTGTTATTGTTAATGCTCCAACTGTGAGCAAGACAGTCTTCAGATACATAAAAATACAAGAATATAGTCCAGAGTAGAATTTTTCTGGTAGTGTGAACAACCTAATTATCACAGATAATAGTAGGCAGAGAACAGGGACACTACAAATAAAGAGCAGAGACACAAACTGGTAGCGGAGAGCTGCTTTATGGGCATATCTATAAGCTATTCTATTTGTAGTACATTTCTTGTTTGTTAGGATTATTATTTTTTTTTCTGCAGAAAGTCAGGAGTTAAAAAAACCAACAAAGGACAGATAGCTCTGTAGCAGAGGTCAGTAACAGAAAGGTTCTGAGCAGGAATTGAAAGGTTTGTTCTAATAGTTGCATGTAACTTTTGTCCTTGAATGGTAATTACAACGTGTCAGAAATACGAGTTGCTGCTAGATGAAGACAGAAGTTCAGCATAATTTATGGATCTACACTTCTCAAGTAAATAGATTTTCCCTAATTTGAAATTCTAAAAATACCTTTAAGCCTATTTTTAAGTGGCCTCACTAAACACAGGGCAGAGTTGGTCAGGCACTTTTTGACAAAAATTATTTAAGACACTTAACCCAGGTGCTCTTAAGGTAGCGACAGCGCCTTTATGCGAGCGAAATCCCTACCGGGATGAGTTGCAATGGTTTTACAACTCTCCCAAAGGACAGAGTTCTAGCTACTGCAGATAACCTGTTTCTGCTGGCTCCTCTAGAAATGAGAGTTTCCCCAGGCGTGGTGCTTTACCACCGACGAGAATAAAAGGCTATACAGAGTGCTCTTCTCTGGGATAACAACCTATTTATTATAAGTCCAGTGTTGCATTATGAGGGTCCAGGAAGGAAGCCCAGAGATATCCAGGCGTCTGGGGTAACCCAGAAGAAAGAGACTGAGGAAGCCCTTTAGGGCTCTTTTAAAGGGAGGTGGGACCAGGAAACACCCAATGGAAAACCACATAGTTCAAAGTGACCAGTGGAGGGAGAGCTTTCCAGGGCATAGCCATATATGGGATCTAAGGTATGGACACAGGTAACACAAGAGAAATATGGGATTTTACCACAGCTCAGGCAGAGGGTTCAGATATTGGAGGAAGAAGGTTGAGGGCATTGCCTGGGCCCTCCTCCCACCAAACCTGAAGCTCAAAAGCAGCAGCCTCTGCCAAGCACGCTGCTACAATTTATTTTTCTTGAAAGACTGTGTTTCATTTGACTTGAATCATTAATTGATCTGAACAGCTTTTAAAGATGTTTTCAGCAATATTTCTGAATAATAGCATTTTGACCTATGTTTTGGTACAACTACATTTTGAGAATACCTGTCCCAAATATTTTGTTTCAACCTGAAAGTTCCAAACCTCAAGATCTGCTGTGAAGCAGAACCTGCATCTTCTGTCCAGCACAGGATTGATGAGAATACACCACAGAACACTGCAGTCTGTGTCAGATTCCTCAGCTGCCTGCAGTTTTCTCAGCAGTTTTACTACAGATTTAAACGAGCTGCTTTTCATTTACTTTCTAGGTTAATACATCCTAGAACAAACTTTGTGGTATCCGGTTTAAGGTCTTCAGAAGTTCTTGTTGAGAATTGTGCTAAGCAGAGTAGAAATGGAACCAAAAAAAAACCAAGAAAAATTTCCCTGCAGATAATGCAATATTTTCTCCTGGCTTTCTATTGGTTCTGATGGCTTATAGATAATTTTGGAATGATAGTCATAGTTTTGAAGTATGTTGAATTTTCATTGTTGAAATTTAGTTTTCTTTTTTGTCTTCTTTTCTGTTTGTTTTCCCAATGAGAGCTCATATTAGCCACTCTTTCTGTAGAGCTCAGACAGGTTATGACAATAGAACTCAGAAAAATATAATTACTATGTCATTAACAAACCTTACACTAACACATGCTGTACAGAAATGTGGAAAATTGTACTGTTCAAGCAAATAATAAATACAATATGTTTCACATATAATAAATTAACATAATTGCAAAAAGCCAATGTGGTAATATTGCAGAATTCTATTTACATTTCTGACTATGCATTTTGGGCTTTTATATTGAGATAGTAAAACAGAGCTTGATGAAGTAAAATATGCTTGATGAAGTTTCTTGCTCAATAGTGTTCTGTGTTGCTTTGATTTGTAAAATAAGGCCACAGGTCAGGCAGACTGGTAAGTGCTATTAGTGAGAATTCTTTCAATTTCACTAGTAATGATTTTCCATATCATCATGGATTATGTGAAAATATATAATTTTATTCACTATGCACGCTCCCTTGCTCATGTTTTCTGCTATTTGAATGCCTCCAAAATAGCCACTGCCTGGACTTTTAGTTCAAACAAAATATAATACTCAAATATTCAACAAGCAAAAGAACCTAGCTCCTCTTTCATGCTTTGAACAAGCTCCCATATGCTAAAGCCAAGGGTCAAAGAATGAGGTGAGAAAATTAACAAACTACTACTGCATTTATTGTGCTGATGAAAGCTTAGTTATTACTATGTATTTTTCCAATCATTACTCAATGCATGGGCTGAAAATTTAAACTTTTAGAGGTCCTATTACACAACAATAATATAGAAA
>VZRZ01006168.1:1095017-1132981 GCA_013398175.1 Climacteris rufus | reverse complement strand
AGGGGAGGGGAGGGGAGGGGAGGGGAGGTCTGTCAGTGACAGTTTTGAATGTTTTAAGAAATTTCTCCTGGATAATCTGTGGAAGCAATTTGATATTACTGAGGATCAGGATAAGCTACGTAACATCTGATCTGTCATGTTGTAGAACAATTTTGAAGAGAAGCTGAGGAAGTTTTACTGCTGGGACAGAGTGAATACAGAAGAAAAGGTAAGAAATATTAGAAGGAAAATAAAGGATAAGATTTCGTTTACAATAACTTATACATCTAAAATGTAAACATCTAAACTTGAACTATTCACCCTAATCTCTTTATAGCCACGGAGGAGAAATAGGCAGAGACAGATTCATCTCATGTTCAGATAGCGATGAAAAGACAGTTCACATGAATCATCCTGTTGCTAGCTTCTGACTATATGGAAAAGTGAGAACAACTACCTCAGACTGAAATGTCCAACTTTTAGACATTTATAGTTGGATTAGATTACTCTTAGCCTAGCTAGCCAATAGGTCTTTTTTTTCTTTTTAATGAAACATGTTCTGTTTTAATGGAACAGTTTGAATTTTGTCAAAGCAATAGTTTACAAGGGAATGGCACAGTTTCTTCTCTGAGCTTTTTTCTTTTGAGACTTCTCTCTTCTCTAGATACTTTAATTTTATAGTCAACTCAGTAAACGTTTTGGGATGAATTAGTATGTCTGTCACTACTTAATTAAGGTTGTACACTTGCATTACACCACTTGTGGCAATGTGGTTTCCTTAAGTGTAGCTGTACAGTGAGGCTTTCAAACTCTGTAACTGCTTGGTTACCAAAGAGGTCAGAGGAGCAGGGTTACTCCAGCTAGTTAATGAACTGTTTTTGCCTAAGTTGCTGTGCCACGCTTGCATTACTATTTGACTAAAGCCCTTCTGTAACCTCTTCTGAAGCCCCAAAGCTATAGACCATTATGCAAAAATAAAAATTGCACTAGGGCAAAGCTAATATTTAGAGCTCAAAAAGCTGTCACACATGCATTTCCCCATCTCTACCATAGTCAAACTTCCACTGGACAATTCACTGAGAAAATGGCATCTCCTGTATAATTCTTGTCATCTGCAACAGTTTTCAGAAAAATTTAGCTGTATTCTATCATCTCCTGTGTTAGAGTTCAGCAAATACATCTCACTATAAAAAACTCCAGAAAGTTCTTCTTTCTGAAAAGGTGTTTTGAAGACTAAAGGCTAGTCTATATTTTCTAAATATATCAGCTTTCTATACACCTTGTTCTTATGTCTTCACAGATTCTACGTCACTAGTACTATTGTGACTCTTACTGCAAATCTCATAATTCATCTTTGTTCTTTTTAAGATACTGGAAAATTAAGACTTCCATTGGCTTTAAGAAGACTTCACAGGGCAAAATTAATCTCAGTTTAGGAAACCTGAATTTGTTTCCTGAAACTTTCATTCTTGCTTACTGAAAACAAAATTGTTCTGTAAGTGCAATCTCATCTGTGCTGATTTGCGTGAGAGTGAATGTGTCCCCAGCACTGCACAGCAAAATAGCTCATGGCAGCAAGCTGACATGTTATGTGTCTCCAGGCAAAATAAGAAAAGTCTTGTGACATGTCTAAAGTTCAGTACATAATTCAAAACACTGTAAGTATAGTAAATAAGCCATTCAAGGAAATTCCACACTTATCATTTACTTAAACTCTTAATACAGTTTAGCAATTAATACATTCTTCTTTTCAATTACTCAGTGGTTACAGCTACAGCACACTTCACTGAAAACAGAATGAGCAGAGATAGCAATCAAGCTGACCCAGTGGAAGCAACTTGGTTTTTATTGTTTGTTTTTTACCCTCAAGAGATTACAACCTCTTAAGAAGAAAAAGAGCTTCATGACATCCTTTAGGACAAATTCCAAAGGATTTGATCTTTCACTCAACCAATGGGTCACAGATTAGCACAGTAAGCATTTTCCTGGTTTCTAGGATTTTCAGTTTAATTGACGGTTGAGGATCTCTTCTTAGGATTACTTCACTTGTATGGATCAGTTTATTCTGAGAAACCACACTGGATGCACTCCTTTTTCTATGCTCATTTGATGACTGCAGAACTCTGGGTGAGGCTGGAGGAGTTTCAGCGCACTGTACTTCACACACCCCTCAAACCAGACAGGACTGCAAGAGGTTCTGAATCGCAAGGTGAACCTGAGCATGTCTTTTTCAAAGCTTGAAAGGTCCATATTTCCTAAGTGTGAGGCTATTTGTTTAATAGTATATTTGGTTTATCTCTGTTTTTGCACATCTCCCAATAGCTGCCTGACGAGTTTCTAAGGGAAATGAAGCCCAGGCTGGTTACTAAGGTTGTGAACTACAAGGAATTATTAACAAGAGTCAACTGAGTTTGGAGCCTATGATTGCCTGACTTTTGGCCTGAAGCACGTTCCTGTGAGAGAAGTAGTGCTCCGTGGGAGTACAGTATGTGACCTTCTACCTGGGGTATGAAGAGGTATGACAGATGCTCAGGTGCCATGTGTTATTTGTGACACGTGGCAGCTCTGACTGCCCTTCACCTGCCAGCAAGATGACAAGACCTAGAAAAACAAGGAACCTCACAGGTTTTGGGCCTGATGCCAGTTGTAGAGCAGAGTTTGAAGGTATAACTTTCTTTCCCCCCAGTTTATCTTCTGAACCTAATTTTCTTTTAACTTTTACTGTTGGAGAAAATGCAGAGGAGCAGGCATTCCTCCCCTTTCTTTCACATTGCCAAGCCTTTCTAAGGTTCATTTCTCTGGACATGGATCAAATTTTTCCAACACTTGCTGTAATAACTCACTTCATGCCTGTTTTTCCCTTCTTCAGTCTTGCAGGTCTGTTTAGGTGTGACATGTTTCCCTGTGCTAGGATGAATTTTACCCTATAGCCCCATTAGCAACCTATAGCTTCAGGGACAGGCATCTGATGCCCCTTGCTTTCCTGGGGGACAAGAGGAGGAGCTACTCAAGCACCAAGCACAGCCCCAGGAATGTGTGCAGGAAGCTCAGAGTCCTGGGCCACTGTGAGGCACATTTTCTTTCTTTCCTTAGAGGCTAATAATAACTTTGCTTGTGTGAGTGAGAGTAGAAAACAGAAGCAGCCTGGCAAAGTTCCAAATTGCTTCTGCCACTGGGTTACTGGGAGGGGATATGGAGAAAAAAGGGAGACCTTTAACCCGGGCTCTGGCACTGCCAAAGTTGGGTTTCCTTGTCTCAGTCAACAGCACTACTAAAGGTAGTAAAAAATGTCATCTCTTTTTTCTTTAGACGTTGAGGAGTAAATTCAGCTGAATTAAATCCATCCCATCTTGTTGATTATTGTTCATTACACCATCACTCTGTGGGTTCCATCCATCCACTATATTCCACGATCCTTTTCCACTTTTTTTCAGAGAACTTTATTTAAAGTTGCATTTGGACTACAGCAAATGTTTAATTTTTGCAGAAGTGCATGTGTTTAAAGCAGGCATCTGCAGCACAAGTGTTTACAGATGTTGATGTGGTGGCCTAGAATATCCTAGTCCTGGAAAACCCTCTGAGAAACCTCTTGCATGTTTTTATAGAAGAAATAAACTTTTTCTTGTATACATAAATCAAATTCAAATATAAACCACGGAGAGATTTGTTGACCTTGAAGTAATGCATCCAGTGTTCATACATTCCAGTACTATATAAATAAGAACAAAATTTGAATGGCCTATTTTGACTGTAATGGCCTTCAAACATGCAAGCTGTACTTGTGAAGAATGTGCTTGACATTTAAGTTCGTTAAGATTCCTGGATAAAGCTTTCTTTTATTTTCTTTTCCCAAATTCTGCTCCGCATCAACTTTTAGATGTAGTTTTCTCTTTTTTCCCCATTCTCTTCTGAAGGTGCAAAATGGTGTTTGTGACATGCTTAGGAGCTTTGAGGTGCAATGTATCATTGTTCAAGTCTAGATAAAGTGAAGCAACATTAAATTAATGTTCATGTTGGAAGTTAGTGCCATTAAAAAACAGTAATAGCTGGAGAAAATAATGCAAAAATGTATTTTGCTAAGGAAAATACAGAAATATAATTTCTGGGGGAGGGGGGAGTTTCTAGTGAAAAGAAAAAGAGAGATAGCAACTCCTGGTTGATGGACAATCCTTACAATCTTTGCCGAGACAAACCATACATCTGTTTAATAGGAGGGAGGCACCATATAGGCTAGTTCATAGTTATGCAAGCTTGATTTATTACAGGTCACAGATCATGCTGTGTGCAGGAACATGTCCTTGAAAGGGCAAATAAATTCAGTCAGTTTTCTGATTTTACTCTGGTGTAGCATACTACTAGTTGGAGTGTAAGATTTTGAGTGCATGTGTACTTCCTTAGGGAGAAATTTGAATTCCATTTTAACTGTTTCAGGGTGATCAATAGAGGAGTTAGAAATGAAGGCTTTCAATGTCTCTCAGGTTTTGATATATTGGCAAGTTTAAGAAAAAATCTAAATCATAGTGGAGTTTTATTTTTTCTTATAAAATATGAATCATTCAAGGATGATACTTAGAATTTAAAATTCACCAGAAGTCAGAGAAGTCTGCTTAATTATAAAATAAAAATAATATTTTCCACCAATGTATTTAGAATTGTGTACAAATAAAAGTAGGCTTTGGAATACGATTCCAAACTTACAAAGTAAAAAACAATGAAAATTGTGATGGTCTTCTCTGCTGTGAGAGAAAGGCAAGCACAGTATTCAAATAATGGTTAAAACCTTTTCCAGACCACTAGTTTTTCAGGTGATCAGTTCTCTTCACACACCTTGGAACCTAAAACTAGGTGGAAATTCCACAAAATAGCAAGCACTGAGAATTAATCGACCCTGAAACATCAAATCTGTATGACCTTTGAGAAAATATAGGCCACCCCTAGGACTCAGGAAATTACAGTGATTAAATCATTATAATTATTGACTTTCACTTGATTTTTATTAATCCTGGGTGTGCTGATTTTGGCCAGGGTAATTTTGGGGGAATACCATATTTGGGTCCAGAAGAGGAAACACTTGTCTATATTGCACATTAAATAAAAGCAATACAGAAGAACTATGTTAACCTGTTGCAAGTCTGGAGTACTCTCCATCTGAGATAAATTGAAAGCTAATGCACAGGCAAAGGTACGGTAGACTAAATCGTATATACCATCTACCTGGCATATCCTGCAATTTCTAGAGGGAAGTACAGAGGAAGGCACATGGTGTGATTCTTGGGGTGTCCTGGAAATGGCCAGGAGTTGGACAAGATGATCCTGGTGGGTCCCTTCCAACTCAGCATATTCTCTGATTTTATGATTTCATTGTCTATATTAAGAAGATAAGCAACAAGTTCACATATTTTTCTTTGAAGGGGATATCAGGTCACTCAGTAGGATGTGTTCTATGGGAGCTCATAGTTTTTTTTGTGGTTGGAAGATCACTGTTATTGTGAGGTCTTTTACTTCATATATGTGGTCTGGGCTTAATTGACACTTCAGTGAAGAGTTTCTTCAGCAAATGCTTTGTTTCCTCTCTGTGAAACAAGCATGTCTCACTTCTGTTAGCCTGAACTATTAAGAATGGAAAAAAATGTTTATTTCTCCAAGCATACAAAAAAACCCTAGAAGAGGACTGAACTGCAGTCCATGTTAGCACATACAAAACAACAATGTACTTTTTTGCTATCTGCTGGTTCATCTCACTAGATTTTCCTGAAGACACAGGGTGATACCCCCTAGTATTTATTTAGGATGTTTCAACTTCTTTGCATATGAGGTGAAGGAGATGAAAAATGTAGTCATTGACTTGTTAGCAATTACCTTTAATTGTGACCCATGAAACTGTAAAGGTAGATCCTGTGCCCAGGGTACAGTGTGGCTGGGCTTCCAATAGTCCACTATGGTGCCTTTTAGGTCTGTGACTGATCTCAATCACCTTTTTTGTGAAAGCTCAGAACAGTAGCAAATATATAGCACATATTGAGGTTATACTTCATCCCTGTTCTTTTTCTACCCAGAACATCAGTGCATCGCTTGCCAAAGCACCACAGTGCTCAAGAAAAGCAAACACAATTTTTGAAGATTTTCTAGATGCATTATTCCTGTTAGGGAGTACTTCTCATTGCTGAAATTTAGTTTATTATATCAAGCATCAAATGGTACACATGAAATGGATATAAAAAGAAAAAGAAGTAAATATTATATTTGCTAATCTACATAGGCACTCCAAATAAGTTAAGAACAATTAGTCTAGGGTTTTAAAATTATGGTGAAGATTCTGTCTCAATTTACATCTGTCTGCAACTGTACTAAATTCAATACAGATTTCCTGTGTAACAGTATACATGAGAGAATAACCTGACCAGTTTTGTCTGATTTTTGGGACAGTGTTTGTAACCTTGAAGTCCTCAGAACATAAACATGCTCAGATTTAGATGAAGGAGCACCAGCTTAATCCATTCATTAATCGAGATTGTTTAACACATCCTTCTGTCAATTTTTAAATTCTTCTTTTTATTGGCATTGTCCGATGTTTTCAAGATGTCTTTGAAGTTAGGAAAGTCTCTCTGCTTGGTTGTCATCCTTCTCAAAGCTACTGGATCATCTGATGTGGAAGAAAAAGAATGAAATATAATAGCTGCTGAAAGGATTTTCAAAATAGGGAGATATATTTTAATTATATATTTGGGATTATTTGTGGGATTGGAGCCAGGTTGTGGTTGTGCATATTTAAATTTCCAGTGAGAAAAGACAATACATATTTCTCCTTATATCAATTTCCCCATTTACAATAAAGGGTAGTTAACAAAAAGAGGAAGAAGGAAAACTGGGAAGAAAATACCTGAGGTTTTCTATAGAATTCATACTACTCCTTATATAAGAATATAACTTGAATCAAAACTTCATCTGGTTCAGAGTTCAATAGAAGAGAATAAAAGGATTGTTTTATTCTTTTCTTTTATTCTCACCATGCAGGGTCATTCCATAGAATACAACATAGAACAATGAAAGAAAAACAGTGAAAGGAAAGATGTGCATAACCACACCTCTTTTCCCTTTTTTTTTTTTTTTTTTTTTTTTTTCTTTTCTCCTGGGGATGTGCGAAGGGGAGGCTGTTTCTCCTTTTCTTAGAAGAGAAAGTGACATTATGGAAGATAAGGAAGTAAAACCCTATTGTACCCATAGTAGATTTCTGATTCAAGAGACAGGAAGCTCTGACTCTGCCTCTCCCTTAGGACTCTTTATTTCTCCCGATCACCTGATTTAGCCACAGGAATGAGTAAAGGCTTTTGTTGGATATTACCAGTGATTCACATGATTAAACAATTTTTTTTTCACTTCCACAACACAAAACATAATCGCCCAACTAAATAATCGTGTCTGCCTACTTGGCAAATGAATCTGGGTTAGGGTGCAAATTTCAATTTTTTCTCTGATGTTTAATATTTGGTGTCTATTTTATAGACTCTAAGTGGTTCCTCTGAGACAAATAGATAACAGTCTTGTTTCAAGTACTGTCCATAAGTTTTCATTCACTATAACTCAGATGTCAACATTAGTTATCCATTTCTTTAGGAATCTGACATTTTGGTGGCTAAGATATAACATGAAGAATACTAGCAGAATATGAACATTTAGGTAGGACTTAGCCCTCAAATGAAGACACCAAAATAGACTTGTACAGGCATTAAATATGTGTCCAAACTGGCCTTGTAAAAAATTGAGATTAGTTCACTACTGTCAATGAAAAATTAAGACTGATAAACCAGACTTAGGTGTCCAGGTGCCATCTCTTATTTCTGGATACCTAAATGCAGTTTTCCATTGTGATTTGAATTCTGTTCTTAGGGTAAGATTCAGCTGCCAGAGCATGAATCTATGGTGCACTAATGGCACAAAGCTGGGACAAGGAGTGGCCAATTCCCCAGAGTGCTGTGCAGCCCTTCAGAAGAGCCTTGACAGGTTGGAGAGATGGACAGAGAAGAACCTTCTGAAATTCAACAAAGGCAAGTGCAGGGTCCTGCACCTGGGGAGAAATAACCCCACGCACCAGTACAGGCTATGGGAAAGCAGCTCTGTGGAGAAGGCCCTGGGGTCCTGGTGGACAACAAACTGTCCGTGAGCCAGCAGTGTGTCCCTGTGACTGAGAATGCCAACGGTGTCCTGCGCTGCATTAGGAAGAGCATTGCCAGCAGGTCAAGGAAGGTGATCCCGCCCCTCTACTCAGCTCTAGTAAGACTGCATCTGGAGGGCTGTGTCCTGTTCTGGGCTCCTCAGGACAAGAGAGACATGGAGCTCCTGGAGCAGGTCCAGGGGAGGGAAGCAAAGATGATTAAGGGACTGGAGCATCTCTCTTCTGAGCAAAGGCTGAGAAATTTGGGCCTGTTTAGCCTTGAGAAGAGACGGAGAGCTGACTTCATCGATGTCTGCAAGTATCTGAAGGGAGGATGTTGAGAGGATGGACCAGGCTCTTCTTGGTGGTGCCAAGCAATACAGCAAGAGGCAATGGGGAGAAACTGATGCACAAGAAGTTCCACCTGAATATGAGGAAGAACTTATTTAATGTGTGGGCAACCAGGCACTGGAACAGATTGCCGCAAGAGGTAAAGGAGTCTCCCTCACTGGAGATATTCAAGAACCATCTGGATGCAATCCCATGCCATGTGCTCTAGGATAACCCTGCTTGAGCAGAGAGGTTGGACCAGATGACTCACTGTGGTCTCTTCTAACCTGACCCATTCTGTGACCCTGTGACTCTGTGACTCTGCTTTGCTTCTCTTGCACTGGGCTGTCCTTTTTAGAAGAAAATTGTCTATGATTGTTCCTGTGTAATATTTAGATAGCCATCAATGGCTATCTAAATGTTGAAGACTCAGATGATATACCACAATATTTTGAGGCAAATGAATTAAGCCTTTTATAGACTCGAGTTAGTGACACTTGTGCAAAATTTGGAATTTATCAAGATTAAAATTAGTGTGTGCATGCTGGTATAAAAGGATCCCAGTTCTAAAAGCAGTTTTAGTGGTTTCATTCCATATTATAGCAATGTCTTATATAGCTGACATTGGGACTATCTCCAGGCTATGGGGCTAGACAAAATTGCTTAGTGTGATAGCTCTGCCAGCCTTGTGTAACCAACCCATCTGTAGCCTGATCGAATTCTGCACTGAGATTTAGGATTTGTTCAGCCCCTGCCTCCCTCATACAGACATGTTGTTGCCAGTCTGTGACAGCTGAAACTGACACAACGATTGCAGTAATATGTTTTGATTTGTATTTAAATTTTTCATAGCCCTGTTTATCATTTTATCACTGCTTTTCAGACATATTATACGCTACTATGCAGAATCCCTGGCTTGTTTTGTTTTGCTTTGCCTTGTTTTGCTCTTTCCCCAGACACTTATCTGCTGTTTTCTTAGAATACAGTGTTTAGTCTCCCACAGGCATTTAGTCTTTAATGATAATATGAGGAAAAACATAGCAAACAGTATAGAATCCAGTATATAATAATTCATCCAAAAATAGCTGTCATACATGACAGATATGGCTATCCAGGGCAGTGTCCATCTGCTGGCCCTCATTCATTTTCTGATGGTCACCAGAGGTCAGTTCAACAATGCCCCTATTGATCCCTTTCTATCCATTAAACTTTTACTGCTACAAGAACAAAACTCCAAACATACACACAAAAGAGAGAAGGAAGAATGTGCTCATTGTGGTTCAACCGGAATTCACAAATACAGAAAAGATCCTCTCTACTGGCTGTTTCCTTCTGCAACTTGACTTCCGAAATAAGGCTATCTTTTTGTACAAGACACTAAAACAAAAATGCAAAAAAAAAAAGAAAAACCACCAGAAAGCATGTGACTTCCAGAATTGCCTGTAGCTTTCCTGGCACTGGGTTGAGAAATATTTCTTCATCTCATGTTGCATAATCATCCTTGACGCATTGTTTGTTCCAGCTCAGTGTTGTTTTTATCAGATAGGAACCACAATTCTAATGGAATATGAGGAGTGTCCCCTGATGGTGTATGGGGGATTTTTGTGGCTTTTTTTCTTTTTCAAGTTTCATAATTATGGAAGGTATTTAAAAATATGTACTGGAACAGATAATTTTTGAAACCATAATTCTTGTTAACTAATGTTCTCCTTCACAGTGCACATTTCCTGTCTTTTTCCAGTAAGCACACTGATTACAGCACACTGAGATCTCATTTGAATGAATGAAAGGAAGAACTAGTAAATGAAAGAAGGAATGTATATTTGGCATAACAGATCCCTATGATAAATTCTATTTACTTTAATAAAATTACACTAGGGAATAATTTCTCTTGTAATGTTTCAATTACACACTCTGAGGGATTTACTCCAAACCCCATGAAGTTACTGTAAGTTTTCCAGTGGGTCTGGATCAAGTTTCAGAAGGATTAAATAGCTGCTTATTATTTCTTCTTTTTTTTTATTTTTTAATTCACAAAGTAAAAAATTTTATGGAGGTAAACCACTTCACTGGATGATCACTCCTTGAACCTTGGTATCTGTCATTGCTCTTTCCTGACCTCTATGAAAGCATCTCCATCTGACATTCAGTATATATTCTTACTTTAACCCCAGACTGCAGTCAGGATTGCTCCAATTTTAGTATAGAAATCTCCCTCTTACACACACCCAAATAGCCTTGTGATATTCTTCATGTTCTTTCATTTAACTTTCTAATGATTGATTTCTTCATCTTCCTTGTCACTGTATCAAAAGCTGTACTTAATATTCTTGAGCATACATTTTGCTTCTTCCATGGAAAGACTTATGCTGGACACTATTACACACCTAGTGTAGCTGCTGATCATAGTGCCTCAAAAGAACAAGAAAAGCCAAGCTGTACCTGACTTATAGCCTGATCACTGGCTGTCCTCTTATTTCACTGTGGAGAGAAGTAAATTGGCTCAATTTACAAATTATCACAGATTGTTCCCTCAAGTTCACCTTTAAATGTAAGGATGTAAGGACGTTTTTAGTGAAGATTATGGGATGTGTGTCTTGGCCCTGATATTTGATATTTTCACTAAAAAATCCTGAATGATAGGAAAAAGATTAAGTTTTAAAGGACTGAAAGGATTTTTTGAAGATAGGGCCAGAATTCAAAATCATTTTGATTATTTGAAGAAATCATGTAGAGAAAAAATGGCATCCCTATAAGAACAAGACCAAAATCACACCATTGGAAGGAATAATCTAGATAAGGAAGGAAGGGGTAAACAAGTGGAACTTTAGGAGAGGTGGTAAAAATTGTGGTTACTTTAAAATCTGCCTGTCCAGAAAACATAATTCACATGTGTGTTGTTACAACTAAATGCAATGGTATTAAATTTCAACAAGGGAATTTCATTTAAGATGTCAAGAAGAGGTTCCTAACAATAAAAGCAGTGAAACACTGAAATCGATTGGATAGGATGGCCATGAAATCTTCCGTTTTTAAGGTCTTTCAGGATAAATCAAGTGAGTTGTTAGGAGTTCCATAGGCAGAACTGATCCTTTCTTGGGCAGGGAGACTGACTGAGTGATCTTTTGAAGTGTTTTCTAGCTCAATTACTAGCTCAATTTCTAGCTCATCAGTTATGTCTAAGACTATTCTGGCATTGTTTAAGCTACTGAATCTAAGGCTTAATCTATTTTTTCTTGTTGTCCAGTCATGCTCCATGTACCAATGTGAGATAGATAAAAGAATTATGCAAAACAGACCTCCAATTTCTGAAGGGGGGAACATAAACGAGTAAAGAAGTTTAAAAGACACTCTTAAAAATATTATCAATATCTACATAAATATTTAACAATAAAACACATAAGGGCAGAATATATTTGCCTGATGCAAACGCACTGATGTAAGGAAAATAATATGACTACCAGTCTGTTTAAATGTTACATCTGTGAAGTACTTCAGTGCATATTATCTGTTATTGTTTTCTTACAGCAAAACCCTTGTGCTTACATTTCTAAAAAAAAAGAAAAAAGCCAATCCAAATAGCTAAGGACTAACACAATGAGTTTATATAGATGCAAGACCATGTATGAGGGCCCTTCATTTACCTTCATGCTGATGTCTGAAGTACCATAGAGTTGGAACTTACTTTACTAAAGAAATTTTTGTCATTCATTATCCTTGGGACAGAGAGTTACTATTTTTTCCCCATCTGCATGGTAAGAGAAATAATGGTGGTGTAATTCTGTCCATTTCTTAAAAATAAAAAAAAACATGTCACAAAGGGATACACATTAGGATTCAAATTTGTACCTGCTTACAAGATAATGAGATTTTTACTTTAAACAAGCTATGCTCTCTGTTACAAAAACATGGACAGTTTAGCCCACAAGATAAGCCACTCATGGACACGCACAAACCTGTGAGTGGTGTATGGGACACTATTTCACAATTTGAGGTGACAACTTTGCATTATTACTTTGGGAAATCTAATACCATATCAAGGAAAAGTGATAAGACCTAGAAAAGTGCAAGTCCTCTTTAAAAAAATAAATATTGAAGACAATAAAAACAGACAGGCAAGCAAGAATTTTGGTCTGTATCACAAGTGCTTACAGCTTGGAATTGAAGACCAAACTCTACTTGAAAAATACCGTAAAGGTATGAAAATGTTTTACTATGTACTGCAATCATGAAGACCCAAATTTGAGTACGTCAATGCCTCTTTTTTATTCCTTGAAGTAGAGTGTATGGCCACATTGAGTAAAAAAAGTTCTTTTCCTCTTTGTTATAACTATTCTGTTTATGTAACAGAATACCTGAAGGAAAAAGAGATGCTGGATTATAGGCAATTCCTATGGCTGTATTCAGATTAGGACAATATTTCTATAAAAGATATTTAAGTTTTACTAGACAGTGACTTTTCTGAACTTCTCATTCAATCTTGCTCTTGCATAATCACTTTGGCAAGTTTTCTGCCAAAGATTCAAGTAAACTGGAGAGAATGGTGATTGCAAAGGAAATCATATCGCAACTGTTATAATCACAAGAAATTCTGTCCAAGTCATCCCAGGTTTCTTTTATTGCTTTCCAGGGAAGATATACCAAAACTAATAGCTTCATCACCCTTGGAGAGGGTCCTTGCAATTTTACACCACGAGCATGTCATGCAGCCCAGCTATCCGTCAAGGACTATTGCACTGTTTTCAGACACTTCACCAAGGAGCTAATCTCAAACCCTAGGTTCTCCAAAGCTCTATGTTTTCTACCCAGCTATAACTGAAGTCCCTGGGCCTCAGAGTTTGTCTTGATGGTGCCATGCAATGTCATATAGAGATGCTGGTGATGGCTCTATGTGAATTCACTCAGGTGCCAGCAGTTTTATGGGCCATAAACTTAACACAGTCAGAACTCTCTATTAATCTGAACTGCTTTCAGTATCTGAGACGGATTGTTTAGTGTTGGCTCAGGTAATTATGCACAACACTGCATTACTTTTACCACTAGCGAGGAGTCATCAATGCTACCTTTTTCTAAGAGGGGCAGAGCACACGTGTGCTCTCTGAACAGTGTATTATCTAGAACAATGCACAGGGAAACCATAACAACACTTTCGTCTGTTATTTTCTAAGCAGGCATACAAAATTATGATTAATAACAGACTGGTTCTGACTTTCATGCACCAGACACCTGAGAAATATGTTCTTAGGCAGGGCAAAAATTCATTTCCAAACCACATTAAAATAGTATAACAAGGTCATTTTTACACTAAAAAAAAATGAATTAAAGAAAAGTAAGCAAATAAATATAATGTATACCAGGGCAAGAGATGCACAAATTGCCTGCATTGGATTTTAAGCCAGGCTTCAACTCTTTAGTCATGTTTATGAATTTAGATGTTAGAAAATTGATAGCAGTAACTATTAACAATATGAACCAAAATGCTACAATTTGCATCTCTGTTCTGGTCTTGGTGAGTACACACTGACAGTAAGGATATGTCAGTGTTGTCCCTGCTACTCATGGGGCACACTTAATAGTGTCAAACATGTACATTAAAATAGTTGTATACAATTACAAGTTTCTATAGGCCATTATGTTCACTATTTTTACTATACCAGTGCAGAACTGCACAGCACAGAGAGACCCAGAGGAGAGATCATAAAAAAATGAAGAACCAGAGGTTAACAGTTCTTATTTCTAAGCTTTGTCTGCACTGAACACAAAGACTAGGTTTCTTGTACTGCAAGCAGGTTTCTGTCATGCTGTCCTCAACTTCTTTGAAAAGGAGGTCTGTATGAAGTCTGATTCTCCTGGTCAACAGATCCCCTTTTCCTCTGGGAAGAGTCATGTGCAGCCTTCAAGCAGAGTCTGAAAATCAAGCCAGCTCTCTGATATTAGAACATGCTGAAGGTGAGGCCTGAGAAGTGGGCCAATTTCATTTGCTCAAATGACAGCATGATAGGAGTTGCTGTTAAAAGGAGCCATTGGATGATATAAAAAGGTTCTCCACATTCCCTGCCAAATCCTCCTATCAGGCTTCCACGAGTTCATATCAGGTCACTATGAGATTCCTTTCATCTCATAACACTGAACTCATTAGTTTCCATGACTGATCTGAAACAGTAGCATGTATGGAAAAACCCCTAAATTTATATGTATGACTAATCTGCTTTTGTTTTCTCTTTCCTGGATCCTCTTTCACACACAAAGTGGAATTTCAGCTTTGCTACCAAACATCATTTTGCTTGTTATATTTCCAGAACATTGGCCTTATAGCTGGTGTTCTTTGTTCATATTGACACTAATTGATAGTAGCAGGGCTGTGACACTGCAGTAAGTTTTCCCACAGTACAGGCAAAGGCACTGCAGGTTAGGCTGCCAGCCAAGCCAGTTAATGCTTCCCTTTGCATTCTTTTCAGCTCCCCAGAGAAGAGCTATTTTACAGACACCTGGCACTTAAAGGTCCAGGACATTATTGCCTCTGTTGTTGCTGTTAAAGTACTCATCTAGGAATGGTGCCACTGAAAAACCATATTTCAGAAGCTGTAATGTATGAAGGAAAAAACATCTAAAAGGCTTCAGCTACAAAACTCATCATTAAAGCTCTAAGTTAATTTAATTAAAACTATATTTAACCATTTAAAAAATAACAGCAAATGTACTGCTTGACTGAGGACAAATAAACATAATAATGAGATGAATATTTTTCTATGTGGAGATATCAATGCCAGGCAATATCAGCTGATTATACAACAAACTTATTCTTCAACCTTTTACTGTCCCCACCTATACTGCAGTTTCAAGACTGCAGTGAGAGACAAGTGAGAATTAATGGCTACCTGGATGATACAGCTGTTAATGGACTTAACGTGCCCCATAACTGAGCTTGTTTATTAGCCACTGACCTGATATCTGTGTATACAGATTTGTGTGAGTGTCCTCAGAGTAACTCTAGTAGGAAAAGAGTCTCAAAACATAAGCATTAAGTCATGTGATGCCCTTTTATTCTTGTTTTCCCATCCCTTAGATCAAAATATGAGAATATAAAATCTGACCTATTTCTTTTCTGCCTGACCTGAAAAAGCTTTTACATACACAAAACAGACTATTTTCTCCCAGACAATCAAATTTTGGATAAGTTCCCAAACACAAATAAAGAGATTCCCTGGAGTATAACATAAATATTGACATAACAGAATTAATCAGAGAAAAGGGGGGTTCATATTTAAAGGTCAGTCTTCTAATAATCCTAAAACACACCACTCCCAGAAAGGGCATAGTATTTATTAAATAGAGCAGAGAACTGAAAAATCAGTTCCAGATTCTACACCTGATTTTTCTCTTTCATGGCTTTTAGACCCAAGGCTATCTTGTTTTAGCATCAACAGGCAAGAAGCAGGGCAAGCCAGAAATGCATACAATAAAAGACATGGAACTAATCAGAGATAAAACTGAGGGCAAAAATAAAAATATTTTTAAAATCATTCACCTTCTCACGGTAGAAGATTATTACTTTCTGCAAACCTCTGTGTTTGACTTTTAAACTCCTTGGGAGCCAAGGGTTCTTCTCTGTATATGTACAGGCTGTTCCAGTCAGAGCAGCTTGGTCTCTAATGCTGGGATGTAGCTAGCAGTCATCACTTTGCTGAAATTTTCCGGGAGGAGTGGAGGATTGCTAACCCAGTAAGTGGACTTTAAACATATCTATTTTAAATACATCCGTAAGTAGCATCTCTGAAAGAGTGAGTGTTGGAACAGCCCCCTCTATCACACACACATGCACACCAGGGACAGACTCCCTATTTTTCTTTTCTAAAACTTTGCCAAGTGATTAGAGATTTACAGCAGATGTAAGGCAAATTTTTTCCTCAGGCAGGCAGGGAGCTAGTTGTGCAGTTCTGCATTTTACCCAGGGTTGTTCACTGCAAGATGTGTGAGCCCGGAGAGAGGGACAGGCACCCCAGGCACCCTTTGTCCAGGGCAGAGACTTGGATCTGGCCAGCCTTGTAGTCTTCGCCCTCACAAAGTACTTCACTCCCACCTGAGAACTGGAGACTATCCTCCCTCTGCTTTTGTTCATGCTTGAGATTGTCCTGAGAGAAAGGAAATGCAGGAAGACACAGAATACTAATCTGAGCTCATACTGTCAGACAGAACAAACTCATGCATGGTATTTCTAGTCATCCTCACTGCTTGCCTATTAGCATAGCCTGACTCAACTTCTCTGCAGTTTAGACAACATTTGCCCACATCCTTGGTCTCATGCTTTGATGGGTTGCACCACAACTGTCCCATTTATTCAGGCACTTCCAGTGGGAAATAAATGAATTTGAAAAGAAAAGATTGCATACAGGGCTTTAGGAATACCAGTGTTGGCCAAAAGTGATGCAGAGTCAAGTGGTCTGTTATGTGAACATGATCAGTCTGTACAAATTGGTCTTAGACAGCAGTGCCATGCCCTGCTTTGCTTTGTGGTCTAGACCTCGATGTCTCCCAGTTGTGACTGCTCCCACACAGAAACTGTCCCTTGAAAAAAGTACTGTGTTCATCTGTAAAGGTACACCTTTTCACAAGAGCAGTTCCTGCCCAGTTCTTTGAAACAGTCCTCATGCCTACTCTCTAGAAAGGGTGTGGTAGGAAGAGACAGTCATGACTTCCTGCATTTCAAATTAAGAGCTCTGTTTCAGGAAAGGGATCAGCTTTCCCTATTTGATATCTGTAAACAAATTCCAGCTTCGGGTGAATGTTATTCTGAGGTGCTTACCTTGAAGTCTACATTCAGTCCAGAATTCTGTGCCCTTAGTCGGGTCTGGGTCACCTTGTTGACCTGACTACTACAATACTAGCTGCCTTAGCATCTGAGGTCAGTGCAACCAGGTCATTCATCAGGTCTAAACTTGCAGAGAACACTGTGTAGTGGTCACTAGGGACAGCAGGAAGAAACACCAGGACAGTAATGCAGCTCTGTTCTGGCTTTAGTTTCACCTGCCTTTGTGTGGCTCTGCACATTGCTGACATCCAGCAGCCCCTTAGAAGTGAGTGTGCAGATGGCAGCCTGGCAGAAGACAATGGGGGAGTTCCCCCCACCTGCAAGCCAAAACCCCAGGACAACATGTGTATTGGTGGCAAGAGGCAACATGCGTTGATGAACTGTACCTCTTCCAACTGGAGTTTCCCATTCAGTGGAGAAATCCACAGAGTCACAATGAACTCTTTTTTTCCTGCTCCTCTGAGCAGAGTAACTCTTTTTATTTGTCTCTTATAGTGAGGATTAATTATTACCTGAAAATATATCCTTCATTTTATTTGGGTCTTTTATTTGGTTCTATTTTTACTTGTCTTTTCCCTATCTCCTTTACCGACACTACTTTTGTTGCAAAAATATTCTTTTCCTGATAGTTTGTTACTGATCTATTTATACCATTCCAGTGTTTGGGAAATGTTTAGGGTCATTAGGAAAATATATCACAGAATTCTCACGGGGCATGTGTCTGTTATGTATACAACATTCCACCTCCTCATGGTATCTTGGTACTGGATTATGGCAGTGTCATATGGGGCAGTTGTCCCTCCACTCTGTTGCCAGATCTGCTCATCCATGAATGAGTTACACTGGAGATACAAGAGTGAGGCAGAGGCTCTACAAGCTGCTTACTCAAAGGCAGAGTGGAGGCTGCAAACTAGAGAATTTATCCAGTGTATTCAGAGTCATCATCTACCTGATCCATGAAGTCTCAGGGAGGGTCTTTTTATTTTAAGAGAAGGAGGAATGTAGGAACAGACAGTTAGTCTGAAAGTCTTGCTGGCATTGGTTTTGCTTATCAGCCAGTGCCCATGAGAACTTACAACATCAGCAAAGCAGGGATGTGCACCTGCGATCAGGGAGTTGTGTTTTGTTCTGGATTAATCTCAGCTGTAAGTAATCCAGGATATGTGGGGTGGTAGCATGAGAGCCAATGAGAATGTGGCCTGAAGGCTAACAGATGTGTAAAAGGCACCTGGTGAAATAAAATGGGGTCTTTTGGCTTCTGCCTTTGACCTGTGTTCTTGGCAGCTCCTGCCCTTGGCCTTTGCCTTTTGGAGGCTTTTTACCTCTGGGCCTTTTGCCTTCTGATACTTGGAGTTGCTGTGTGGTTATTTGTCTCACCCGCTCTCCTGACAACAGCGACAGATGAATACAGTCAAATTCAGAATCTGACCTTTTTTACCTTGTGTGTCTTGATAAGCAGATGTAGACATAAGCTCTTCTGCCTTCATGATCATCTGCACTTTCTGGAAATCTTCTATAATACTTGAATCTCCTGCAAAATATATAACCTTCAGCAAAAGACTCAAAAAGAAAGGACGGAATTCACCAACACCTTGGTGATATTTGAAGTACAATGGTCTTTCCTGTACACAGGGACCCATTGTCTTCATCACTTCTCAGGAAAGCTGGGTGGACAGACATACACATATGTACACATATTATAATTAATTAAAAATATCAAATTAGCATTCCTTATGAAAGATAAATTCTCAAATTTTCTGGACATACTGGGGTTTTTTGTTACGTTTAATAGTTTTTTGAGACTGAACTTTGTTCCAAACAAGCTGTTGGTGACATAGTTTGAAGACATCATATTTTACTGAGCTACCATAAAGAAAGCATGACCAAAAAAAAGAAAAATGACCGTAAGATCTTTGCTACTGCACAATTTATTTTTTTTTTCAATTTGACAGAAAACAGTGTCATGACAAAAAGAAACTGAGGAGTGTGACAACAAAAATGGGGTAAATCCTGAAAATTCAGGAATAGAATGAGCTCGTTTCATGTTTGTATTTGCCTTAAAGGTATTTTAATTTGCAGGAAGATTGCTCCATTCTCAATCCAGTGTGGAAAAGCAGTAATTAGTGGCTAATAACCAGGGGCACAAAATGTCTAAAGTTTTTTAAGTACTTGGCATAATGTTTTTCAGACTTTTAAAATTACATCTAAGTAACATGTTCTGAAGTAGATTAGCTTTATTTAGAACTATGTGTTAAAATTTGCTAAACAATTTTGCCTTAAAAAATGTTCCTTTTCTTTTAAATCTGGAATGCATTATTTCAATGTTTTTTGTGAGACACATTTCTATTTTTCTATTTGGAAATGTTCATTTGGAGATTGAAGCAACAAACAAGAATATTAAAATAAAGGAAATTATATAAAATTTTAATTGACCAGAAACTATTCTTATAGTGCTGTTATCAGTTATACTTTGAGGAGAGGTTCCCTAGGGCAAGGGATTAAGCTTTGATTGAGATCCCTTTCCTAGTCAATCTTGTTACCAAAGAGTTGCAGCAGAGAATAGCAAGAAGTGGGGATTTTTAAATCATAATTATTTTGACCTAGGAATACTTATTATCCATTTCTGAAAGCAAAATGAAAAAAAAATAGTGTATTTAACAATTCATTCTTGTTTGCTATCAAGAATGGCAAGGGTATTTGATTAACAATTTCTTTCATCAATACTCAGATTCAAAGCAGCAGAAAAGAAATGACAAATTATGAATCAGAAGAGTAAGTTTTGTTTACACCAGTGGATCCACAAAATGTATTTCCTCTTCCCAGTTGTAAACTTCAAGAAAGAGATAAGTAAATGCATCAATGTACCATTTATCTTGTGTCTGAAATGAAAATTAGGTTTAATAGGAAAAACAAACCTACCATCTTCTGCTTAGGAAGTAAAAAACAATCCATTATACCATAATGTTATTTATTTGAGGATTATGAGGCAGTATAATTCTTTAACAAGACCATGCTGTGTGCTGTTGATATGGAGAACACTGCTAATTCCATTTTGTCTGGTCTCCCACACAATATAACTTGTGATGAAACATTGTGTTGTTTTGTTTTTTTTTCTGGAGAAGTCACTTGTCGGCTTAAGTGACTTTAACCCCTTCAAGGAATAAAAACCAAAAAATACTGGTGAGCCTGAGCCATCTTCCTATGAATAGAGATCAGTGTCAATAATGCATATGATCAGCCACAGGAAACTTGTGTGATCTCATCAAATATATTTCCGTTCCATCAGGTATTGAGGCCAAAGAAAGAAATAAATTCATCTTTGTCATCAAAATGCAAAAGGAAAAAGGGGCCTGTCTACCCAGATACAGTCATTACATATCGCACCTCGGGAAAATACAAGAAACAGTTTCTAACACAAACATCTTTGCCCTCCTGTAGTGTCAACAAGAACCATTACCTACCATTATCTTAGCTATTTCTTGAATATGTTTAATGGTAATGGTGGAGGGGAATTCATATAAACTGTGCTGGCAGGAGGGCACTAAAATATGTGTAGATGTTCTAATGGGATGCATAATGCGAGCAGCTGTATGCCAACATGCTGTTTCATAATGCTTCTTTAGGTCTGCCCATGCTTCTATCAGGCTTTTGTGCAACAGGGCTTTTCAGACAGATTGATATTGCTGCATTTATTTCCTAGATGCCTGAGGGGGATTTAGGTCTAAATCCCCAAACTGAAGGTAAATATTGTTTGCACATTGCATATCTAATATGCAAAACTCATAAGCACATAGCATATCAGTCCCAAAACGATATGAAGTCAGTTAAAAAGTTGAGAGTCAGAACTCCCAGAAAAATAGTTTAAGGTGGAAGAGTTTCTTCCAGCCTTGGAAAAGTCAAACAAATGCCACAGAAGTTCAATCTGTGCTCATGAAGACAGACTTGTGGAAACTCCTATTAAAGGGCTGCCGTCCATTCCAGAGTCAGATGTCAAATACCCCTCAGTGGTTCTTTTGACATCAGATTACACATTCTGCAAGTCTTAAAGATAGGTTCTGCTCCAGTACAGCTGCTGACTCAGACTGCAGGGAGATAGGGTTTCTGTTTACAGAATCAACGTGGAACTGATGGGACGACCCAGTGACATATTGGAGTTCATCTGGGGGAGTAGAGCTTGAAGTGACATTGCATGTGCTACACTGCCAGATCTTATAAATAGAAGTTCTGTGAAGCAGATGGTTTGCTTGCACCACAGACACCATTTTGATAGGCACAACTGAGAAATAGCTTCAGATGACATGCACATATATGCATATATACACACTCTATGTTTATGTGAGTGTTAGCTATCAAGAGTACCTTGAACACAGGCTATGATACAGCACTTATGCCTTCATGCCTTCCTGGATGTTTTGTCTGGTGTATTTTTGGGTTTTGTTTTCTTTTTTTTTTGAGACAGAATGTGTTTTTATGAAGTGTTGATTTATATTTCATCAATACACATCTTGCAAAATTTCCACTCTTCCACTGCTCACTCACCTACATGTTAATCACTTGTGAAAATCCCTTTTCTCATCAGCTCAGAGAAGCAGTTCATGAGCTTTGGAACAAGCCTCAAAGAAAATTCAGGGATTTTTGGGTGAAAATGCATAGCCACGAAACTGGAATGAAGGTGGAAATGTGGTTGGTAGGGGATAGCTAGGACGTCCTAGGAGATGTAGCCTTCCTCTGTCCTCCGTCATAAATTCGAGCTGGGGAAGCATTCATACTTTTTTCTTGAGACGCTGTACCCCTTTTCCTCCTCCTGCTTCTCACCTGAACTCCTGGTTCACCCTGGTCAGTCCCTTCTCACAGCATCTAATAGGAGCAGAGGCCAGGAGTTTGCTGGGGAGGCAATATGGGGAAGGAACACAAGGAAAATGTTGGAGTTGTTGGCTTCTGACAGATTACGAAAAAAAGAGTTGATCGTTCGGCTCTCCCAGTCCTGGCCTGCTCTGTCCTACTAAAGCAGCAAGAAGTGACACAAACCATTAATGTATGTTGATAAAAAGCTGAACTATAAGAACTTCCTTAGTTTGTTTGGCTGATTTCTATTATTCAATGCAGGAATAGTAGAAAAATCACTTAGTACTCAAAATCCAAGTAAAGAAGCAAATTCTCTGGGTGTTGCCTCAGCCACATATATCTACTCCTTGGGCCCATAATGAAGAAAAGGTAATTAATTATTAATAAAGTTCAAAATAGCAATGGATTTCCTTAAAAAAAAAAGGAAGTTAAAAACTAAAAATGGGGATTGGAAAGCAATAATTTAGAAACTATTTCACTAAATGAAATTTTGAAAATGTTTCAATATGGATCTTTTTAGATCAAAACCTTTTTGTTCAACACTTTTGTGAGTTTTTATACCTTTTAAGTTTAAAATAACATTCAATTTCGAAATGAAAAAGAGCTGAGACATAGAATATAAATATTTTTCTGGGTTTTTTACTTCAAAATCAAATTTCATCAATGTTTACATATTTTAATAAAAACCTGTTAGTTCTCTTAAAAAGGCTTTTTTAATGAAATCCAAGTTTCTAAACTTAGGAAGCAAAAGCCATGTCTAGCCCCTATACCTTCAAGCAGATGATCAAATTCCTGCCTTGCAGCTCTGTGCTGAGTTTTGTAAGACATTGTACCACTTCACTAGGAACCAGTCAATGTCAAGTCAATTTTTTATCAACTTTATCTCATATCAAGTGGTCCTAAGAGCTTGTATTTTCATTTCCTTGAGGTCCTCTCTCTCTGCTAGCACATTTACTTGCACTGTCCCTCCTGAAGTATCAAGTATTACCTGTCAAGCAAGGAGCATCCTGGGGTTTGTACAGAATAGGTTGCATGTGATCACCCTGGATAACTCCTGTTTGTAAGAACCAAGTTAGAAGAACAAGAAGTTCTTCAACCAACAAGAAGACGGCAGCTCATCTGTGAAAGCAAGCAAAAAAAAGAGAGAAAACAGCAATAACGCAATGTTGACGTGAGAGTTTAGCTCCTTATCATGGTGAAACCCATTCCCAGGTGGCAGTGCCCATGTCTCTGTAAGGATACACCCTGCCTCTGCACCTCAAGCCCACCTGGCCACACGCAGGGCAGCAGAGAGCAGTCGCCTGCCATGGCACCCACTGGGAGCTGCATGAGGACACAGGGGCACGGAAGAGCCACTTGACAAGATCAGCTTCCTTTGAAGCAGTGATGGGAACCAACAGAGGGCAAACAGGTGCAGATATACATCTGCTCCAGGAAAGTATGTGGAGACTGCCAGGATAACAGCCACATTCCACAGACACCATGGTGCATTTTGGAAATGCTCTGTATGTTTACTCATGGAGTCTTGTGCATATGTACTGGCAGTCACACAAATGCAGCTTGTCAAGAAAACCCAACAAAGCTTTGGGAGGGCAACATATTACTTTGACTCTTGATCTTTAATTACAAACTTTCGCCATTCATGCTGTGCTTGTTCGGTAGCTGGATAGATTATGTTCCTTTTCAGTGCAGAAGGACTAAAACTATACCTTGGGGTACTTATCTCAAATTCCATTCATAAACCACTCTAGAGAAATCACTCTCAGCTATCATTAGATTCCCTTCCCGCACACACAGGCAGCAGGTATAAGATTCAGGGTACCTGAGTCTCATGCCTGCCTGACTTTGCTAACGAACTGAAATCAGTAATATTTCATATATCACTTTTGTGTATGCTTTTTACGTTCTCAACTTTGTCTTTTGAGTAGGTGTTGATTTTGGTCTGTAGCATTTATACATACATTGAGTCAATGCTTTTAGAAGAGATCTTTTAAGCAGGAAACTTCAAAACTGGAGGGGGCATCCAGGTTGGGAACTGAATAAAGTCTGTGACTTCACTTCATATAAACTATGGCGTCATGATTTTAAGATGCACAGTATTTTATGGTGCATAAAATTTGTTGGTAAGTCAATTCAGTCCTTTACCAGGAAAATTTCTCTACCTCTACATTACAGTATTCAGATAAGATGCTGACTGTAGCCTCCCAATGGCAGCTCAGAACAGGTATCTAACCTTGTCATTTACCCAGGGTATTTATATTACTTTCTAATCTTGACCTAGACCGTTTAAAATCAACTCAAGTATGACTACATGAATTGAGGATATCCTCTTGAACGCAATAACTGCTGTTATTGCAGTCATACCCTGAAGAATATAAACAGGCAGCTATACAGAACTTCTCAGGCTCTGGTCACATACTATGGCTGGTAACATCATGACTGTAATATACAATAATCAACTGCAAAATTATGTGGGAAATAGTTGGGTTTGGAACTTGTAAATGTATCAGATTTTGGATAGCAGTTTCCTTTTTATAATGAGCCTTTCTCTAGTCTTCAATATTTAAATTAAAAATTGTTGCTTATTTCACTCTAAACTGTCGTGTAAGTATTTTCTCCATGATTTCAGAGGGAGCACTCATGGAGAAACATCAAGCATTGAAATGTATAGATAAACAACAATCCATACATTTTGCTTTCTTTTATCCATTTATCTTGCTTCCAACCAACTCAGCAAATCTTTTATATTTTTATAAGCCTCATTCTAGCACAGAAGAAAATAAAGCACCATTATAAGAAATTGTGAAAAGCGAAACGGTAATGACACAAGCTTGACCTGGATTTCATAAAAGGAATTAAATTAGTCCAATTATTTAAAAGCATATGTCATTTGATTATCTAAAGCCATATAAGGCACAGAATTTCTTTACTAGGTTTCTTATGACCACAAAATAGAAATAAAATTCTTATCCTTCAGAAGTTAACATCATGATTTACAACCAGATGCATCAGGCACATGGAGGGACAAACAAGACAAGATAACAAGGTCACAAAAATCTGTGTTGTAGGCTAGGATCTCAGTCCAGCATATATTTAAATTGGTGTATACTAGAGAGATTAGGCCAGTACTTCAGAGCCCCAAGGCGATTGCAATTAGCCTGTGGATAATTTTACCCTTGTTAGGGTTCCTATGGAGTCAGACAAGTGGTCATGAGTAGCTTCAAGTGACTTCAGTGCTCCTATGGCACATTCACCTTGGCCTCCACTTCAAGTTCTCCAAATTAAATCAGAGTGGCACCAGGCATAGCCATCCAGAACGTGGAGGTGGGAGCAACATGCCAAGAGGGGAGTGACCTTAAAAAATCCTCTGGAAGAAACCTCTTGATCAACATTTAGAAGGGTACTTGGATGCAGAATCTGGTCCCTTATGTTCATGAAATAAATAATATTTAAACCAAATTTTATGGAATAAAATTATTACCATAAATGTGATTCTTGGCATAATTTTCCAAGAGAGTTACGAATTTATTGTTCCTCTGAGGGATGCTTGTCTTCATCTTGCTAAGGGTTTGTTTTCCCTGAAACTGTCAGACAAAAGCATAGTTCCTACAAAGTGATTTGAAAATATGGCTCACTGTTCCCCAGCCTCAGTGTTTACCCAGCTCTTTGCATACAGGCTGGCCTGTTCCAGCTACCTCTTCCTCGAGCAATCTTGCTGTTCCTACCACAAGTACATGTCAATAGCATAGATTTGCTGACAGAGCTTGCGCACTGGCTAGGGCTAGAAGTAACTGGCTCTCTGCACAACATTAGCACTGACATTTACAGATGTCTCATAATTTCTGCTCTCTCATTCCAGCTTTGTCCAAGCTGGAAGCAACTGAAGAAAATATAACAAGGTGTGTGAAAGCCACGTGGTTTAGCAGTGTGATAAAAGTTTGCAAGAATTGGCCAAGATTTCACATACAACCTTCATCATTTTAACTAAGGTCAGAGCCTAGCTGAACAATTCACATACAAGTTTCTGGCTTAAATTTCTTCTTGATTACATACATGTGCATTCAAAATTTTTTTGCAATTAGAACATGAAAACCCAGCTAAAATTAAGGAGATAAAAGAGAGGACAGATGTTATTGACATTGTTTAGTTATTCACTGGTCTGAACATGAATTCTACATGTCATATATATGAGTGCTTTCCTAGCACAGAGTATCAGATACAAAAATTTAATTCATCTTTTAGGAGCAAGATCCTGGAAAATTTTGTCTCTTGCACTCTTGATGCAGTCTTTAAATTATCTGTGATGAACTGGCACACAAGAAATAAACAGATATTTTGCCTCTGAACAATGAGTTTTCTTCCTAGAGGCAGCCTCACGTTATGAATACCAAGCTGGGGTTGCTATGTTAATGGGGGAAGAAGGTCTTCTTTTTCTATTGAACTCACTGGAAACTGTGTGCAGACATTGTTCTACAAACAGTGAAATTTTTGATCAAAATACCCTGCAGTAACCTATTTTCCCCATACAAATGCCTCATCACCTCAGCGTGATTCCTGTCACAGGGACTGCCACATTGTTGTTATAGTTTCTGTCTGCAGATCCTCTCTACTGTGCTAGATTGGTGCTGCTTCATCTGTGGATGTCTCCAGTAGTCAGTGGAAACAGAACCCAAATGAGAATCCTAGACATTTAGTTCAGCCACCAAGTGTCACCATGCTTTTCAGCTGCTTGCATCCAGTTTAGATGAAAACAATATTTAAAAACCTATTAATAATTTTGTTTTTGACAAAAAACTCTATGTTTTATTTAACTGAAGATCCTGGAAAAACATTAAAACATGACAATGACAAAACGTGGCTGGAGCATAGTGAAATCCTCGTTCTTACAAAGATTGCTTTGGCTTTAATTGTTTGATGAGCTTGGGACTGCAGCTTGGCTTTTTACCACACAAACCATCTGCCTGGCACTAGGCTAGTGCTGACTTCAAGGGACAAATCCTGACTGACTCACCACTGATGAATCATTGTCTCACTTGGGGATTTCCTCTGAATTGTTCCACTCCAAATCATCGTGAAACAGACATACTACTGCTTCAATATTATAAATAAGTAGCAATCCAAAAGAGAAGAATTAGGCAATACATAGTTACTACGGCATAGTAAATCTGTTTAGTTCTTGAATTACAATATCAGTTTTGCTAAATACTGTATTTTCTGCTGTGGCTTTTGCTTTTGGGGTTTTTTCTTCTTTTTTCTTTTTTTCTCTATTTTTTTTTTTTTTTGAGGAACAAAGGGCTTTAGAGCATTCATTTAGTGTGACAGTTTTGCATATCACTTTAATCACTTCAGAAGTTGTCTATTTATATAAGCTACTAATTGTTCTCCCCTTAAGCAGTAACACTGCTCTCTGAGGTGTGCTGGTAATCGATCCTGCTAAAGACATGAATATTTTCACTAAATGCCAATCTAGAAAAAGTAATTAGATCAACAGTGGTAAAAGGTGGGGTCTGTTGCCAGGCAAAGGAAAGGCATGAAATGAGGGCATTAATATTAAGAAAAATTAGGGCTGAGCAATGTAGGCAGTAGGCAATGTAGCGGAGAGAGGTAAGATGAATGTTGTGGCCAATGGCTGGTATCAGGAAAGAGGAGGGAAGTGATTTTCAGATAAAAGGAAAGACAGAAGAGTGAAGGGCAATTTGGATGGAACAGAGAGAGTCCAAATATCTGTCAAACATCTTATGCATTACTCAGGTGGGAGAATGAAGTGCTTTCTACTACACTTTTCATTATTATGGACTGCAAATTAACTAGGGAAAGTCTGTGGTTTATGATGTTTGCATAAGATATAATATAACATAGTTGTTGATGCTCTGTAAGGTAATACAGTATAGTTTAGAAGCATGTTCCATGTATTAATGAAACAACATACTTTGCTGGAGAGCTTTCTGTAAGGGCAATTTTCCTGGGTCAGTAAAATGTTGAGGCAGCCCTAGAAGATCCTCTTTTGGGCACATATCTCTCGGTCCAAGTTTCTTATGCAGGATAAAATATCCACTGAATATTTTAATTTCTTTTACTTTGTATATGGTTACAAAACAATAAGGTTATATCATATATTACTGAAGATTTAAAAAACCTGTTTAATTCTAGTTTTGTAAGTTTTGGCAGCTGGCAACATGTCTGAGCTCTATTACCACTGTTTGTGCTGAACACACTGGGCCTCAGCATGGTTCTAAGGTGGTGAGTAGGACTGTATGCACTCTAAGGTAATACTTCATAGAAATATTTAACGTTGAGACTAACATTTACATAATTGCTGCATATTACGTAACAGTATAGTATCTAGTAGTTGGCTCTTGGTTTTGCTCTTAATTCTTTTTCTTAAGGAAAATGTCAAATTTGTTCCTGTTTGCTTAGCTGATTTAAACTAGGAGGTCAGTTCATGCTGAACTTCCAAACAACACAAAGCTAAAGAGGTTTTAAACAACCAAAGGTCCAGGGTTAACCAACATGACTAGTTCCAGGCAAACCTGTGGGCTGGCAGGAGTCAATGAGTTACCTAACAAACATATAATCCCAAGCAGGGATGCCCAGTGGATTGAAATTGTTTGGAAAAATGTGACATTATAAAACTAAATAGGAAAATGGTTAGTAAATTGCAATTTGTTATCATAAATGTAGTGCTCTCTCATAAAATAACCAATAGTATTATAGATTTTGTGCAACCTGGGGTATCAGAGATGTTTATTTTCTTATAATTCTAGCATAAAAGTTTACATCTTGGTCTCTTACTTTTTACTATGCCAAATACAAAGAAGCTCCTAATCTGACCTAACGTATATTTAAAAATGTAATGTTTTGCTTCTTCTTTATAATCTTAACTTTTTTTCTTAATAGTCAAAAAACAGCAATAAATGCATAGTCAGTAAATAATCAGTTTCCCAAGTCATTCCTGTATTCCAGTGGACAAAGGATTATAACTTGATTTTGACTTTTCATAAAAATCACATGGGTATGCATTGAAACTCTTTTAAAGCTGCTTTCACTTTATCAAGATTGTGCAAGAAGGCTTTAAGCAAAATAACAGAACAAGAAATAATATCTATTGCCAGCTCTTCTGCTGATGAAAATTGTTGTACATTAGTGAGAACTTATATTTAAAATGATTCATTATATGTCAGGTACTGGCAAAATACATGGTAAGACCTTTATTTCTAGATTGTTCAGAAGAGATTGCAGGTTGATTGTCTAAAAGAAACAATAATCAATTAAAAATATTCAGACTTATTGCAGCTTTTTCAGTGTGGACACCCATTGCATATTTTGCTGCAAAGTCTAGGGCCTAATGAGAGTCTCTGGCTGCCCTCTGTGAAATTAGGATGGTGACTTCTTAACCATTCTGTCAACTTCCCTCTACCTCTCTCTCCACTCAGGTGCTCCAATGAAAGAAATATTCACTGTGGAAGAATACTGTGTCCAGCCAGAAAAGACAATGTCATGTGTCTGTAAAGCAGCAGAAAACTTTCCCATATATAACTTGTTTCTGGCTATCTGTAAGAAAATGATGATGTTCAAGAAAAAATCTCTTTCCAATCACCCATCAGATAGATTTAATAACAATAGCAAGTAGCATTGGAGCTTAAAGCCAAAGAGGATATTCAGGGACTCCTCTGATTATTACTGTATTCAGGCTCACTTCCAAGTCTGTCGTTACATGTAACCTACAGCTATTAAATTAACCCTTGACTGATAAAAATGAATATAATACGAAAACACACAGAAATTGGTGGGGATGTTAAATTGTAAACCTATTTCAGTTTAATAGATTTATAACATGTTTTTAAACCTAAACAGAATAATTATCTTTTTTATCTTTTATTTCCATATGAAACTCTTCAAAATTGCAGATTTTAGGGAGTTTTTCTATTGTCTAATATTCAGATCCTGTGAGTGTAGACAGGAGAATTTCAAATCGGGCAAGATTTGGTCTTTTTAATATGGGTTCCTTATTTATGCTACAGAAACTGGTTTTCAGTTAGCATAGATTCAAATTTATTAGCAGGGTAATCAAATGAAAAAGTTACATGATGTTTGTCCAACTTACTTTCAAACATCAGAAACAGGGCTTCCTAAATTATATTGAAATCATCCCAAGGTTGTGACCAGTTGTGATGCAGTGATGAACAAGCTACAGCCATGTCACAGCAGCCCCTGGTGTGAACTGGGACCTCTGGAAAACACATTGCTTCAGACTCTATTTAGTCAAAATCTTCTGTAGCTGAAAGAGACAGCTTCAGCTGTTCAGGTCAGAATGGATGCAATCATTTTAAACCTACTTAGCCTAGATAAGATATTTGATCTATCTTCCAGTCAGCAAACACAAGATTACATTCCCAGCTGGTGTCAACCAAATTCAGAGGAGCTGCACCAGTTTATAGCAGGTGGGGAATTAGACTGAATTTTTGTTTTCTCTTAAATCAAAGTTTGACCAAAGACAAATCCAAAACCTCATCACATGGACTTGGAACTTGTTGATAATGTGTACAGGTGTAGTCTGTTGTGACCTCTATATTGTCTAAATATGAGACAAAGAAAAATGCCTCTGTGTTTATCTGTACTTGTCAGCACTGCACAGATATAGGGTTACTCAACCTATTTGTCTATAGCCATAAAAAAATATACCTTGCAATAAAGCTCACACAGGAAATCAAAAGGGAAGTGAACAAGGTGTGTGACCATCTGATGCAGTACATGAACTAAAAATACCAAGCATAAAGAAATCATGCTTATCTTCATTAGACATCAAAATATTATCCATTAACCATATTATTAAACAGAATACATTCTATAAAGATAAAAATTTGTTAATATAACAAATAGAACATAGTATAAATACCTTATTAAAACCTTAAAGAAAAAAAATTCCTTGAAGAGGGAGGACATTTCATTGTGACCACCATATTTTCTCAGTAAAAGCCAGAATCAAATATACAAAGTCCCTCTAGAGATCTCTGCAACCATTTACAAAACCCTCTGCTCTGCAGACTTTCTGTCTGGTTGATACCAGCAAAAGATTATGGTCAATCCATCTCATCATCATTAAGGCAGGTCAACTGAGCATCACAGAAAAGCAGCAAGCAGAAGCATAGTAGCATATTTTTGGATAAAACTCTTTTAGTAACTGAAAGCAAAAATAAAAAATGATTGAAAATTTGTGCCAGTACACTTTGAAGGATAATCATATTTTAAGAACATTTCACTTTTCAGAAGTCATGCCATTTTCCATTTTTCATTCGATTTCTTTAACTCTTTTACATAGACATGTTCAGGCTTGTGTTTGTGTGCATGAATGCAAATGTATTAGGATCTGTAAGAAACTTTGGAAACTGTTGAGTAGAGAATGTAACAGCACATGCTCTGCCATGCAAACCTGAATTGGCAATTGCCAGTATCATTAGGAGCAGTGAAAACAAAAATAACATCAGAACAAGAATGAGAACATGTGATCTTAAAATTCTGCACTCAGGTTAATTGAATTCCAGTAGGAAGAAGCTCATGTGTCACTTTGAGTCACTTTAGTCTTTTTAACAGTAAAAATAGTCAGTCCCTGTATAAATCAAAATTCAGTAGTTTTAAATGAAATACAGACAGTAGGTAGAAGCTTTGCTTTGTGAAATTCATCATAACATCTGAATCTCGTTTTACTGGTACACCATTAGGTCTCTATTGAAAGGTTTAAGAGACTCATACACGAGTCTTCTTGTTTTTCCTAAGGGATTCAAGGTATCTCATGATTCAAGGTCCCTTAACAGATGAACACCAGCATTACTCTCTCCTTGCAGGAACAGGCCTCTAAGACAGCACAGGTTCTGCATCAAGAAGTGCTTTGAAATTCCCATGCTAAATTTCTCTCTTTCCTACAATTCCTCTTTTGATACGTTAGACAAGTTACCATAATAACATAAATCAAGCATCTTTCTTCTAAATTCTTGTCATGGCCAATGTACCGCAGAGCAAAGTTGGGAACCACTAGCTCTGCTGCCAGATCTCAAGGAAACCTGTGATCTCTGCTGTGGCAGAAAACTTCCCTGACTTCTTTCTTATAACAATTGGGGATTTAAATAATCATATAATATTTTGGGTTGTAAGGGACCTTTGAAGATCATCCAGATCATCAGCTGTGCTTGGGCAAGGATGACTGCCCTGCAGACTGCTCCACCTACTCCTGGCACATGAACTGTGGCTGAAGTGCTCACAAGGATGTAGTTTGAAAGCCAGTGAGACACTTGCAATCCAGACACTATATATCATAGGTGACTATAGCTAGGCAGAGCTGGTGTGTGGTATGAGACCAAAGGATAATTTTGTAGTGGGAATTTGAGAAAGTGGGAGCCCCACAGATCTCTCTACTCCCCAGACATATGGTTTAAGGACCTCAGGCAGCCCCTGAATCCACAGCTTTTCTTGCACACTAGCTGTGCATGTAGCATGTGTTTCATCCATCACTGGCTTTCTGCAGTTATACCAAATTCAGAATGGCTGACATACCTACTGGATTTAACATAACCCAGTTTTTTTCTCCCCAGCAAAGCACACTGAATCTCCTCACACACTTCAGCTGACACTAGGCAATATCACCACAGTATTTGCAGTATTTCCTAGGAATTCCCTGTGGACCAGAAATAGCACAGCAACACTAGCTGCTTATCAAAGGCAAAAGTGGCATGGTTGGAAAGCCAACCCCTATAACAGAGAACAGCAGATTGTGGTCTGCAAGCAGAGTGTCATGTGTCACCAGCACTCAGCACATAGGCAAGCAGCCCCTGAAGTACCAGTCCTAGGAGAAGGAGCTAAAAAGAGAGTCTGAGGACAGCTACAGCAGCTATTTGCACCCCCCCTGCCCTGCTGGCTGTCACAGATGGAACCAAGTGGTCATATGCACTGGACTGTGGAAAGAATGTGTGATGCCTGGGCAGAGAAATGTCACCTCACGTGACATCCCCACACACAGTGTTTGACAGTAGTTAACAGAGCTGTCTCCCCAACTGACCCCTGAGCACAAAGGTGTTCTCAATAAATGCTGTACCCCACCTTCGCATGGTGTATCTTTTTGATATCTAAGGCAGTTATTTGAAGCTAAACAGTAGATCTTCAGGCCCCCAAGATAGATATTGGGCCCCCAAGTTACCACTAAGTGGTTCATTAATTCAGTGAAGGGAAAATTTCAGCCTTGAAATACATCACAGTAATATTAGAAATACCTTGTGCCTAAATGCATCGGTCTGGACAGACTGCCATGGTCATAAGATCAAGGGAAATAAGGCCAGAAAGGACCTCAGGAGGTCATCCAGCTCATCTCTCTGCTCAAAGGTAGGACAAGTTCTGTCTAAATAGTTCCTCTATTTTTTCTAGGCTGTCCTCAGGGATGGACACCCCACAACTTCTTTGAGTAACCTACTACACCATTTAAATGTTCCTAATATACTAAAGATTTCTACAGCTTAAGACTATTATTTCTTGACCTAGATGTGGCAGAGTCACCAATATTTATTTTTTAGTTTATCCCTCGATTTTCTACAAAAAGTTTTTACATACTTGAAGATGACTACCTCCCATCATTTTTTTCCCTAGAGTAAGCATCACCAGGTGCTTAAGCATTTCCTTCCATGCCAGAGTTCTTTAGTCAGTGACCTGATCATTCTTGTCCCTTTCCTCTAGACTTTTTTCCATTGTTCTCACTGTTTCTAGTTTCAGATAGACCTTGGTGTAGACATGCCCTTGAGGGTTCTCTTAGGAAACATTTAATGAATCTATTTTTTTCTATAAACAGAGGATATGCAGATAAGCAGAGGAGACCTGGTGAGCACTTGTCACAATTTTCCATGGGATGCATAAAATATTTATAGTGCTCTGCCACTGAGGCATTTATAGTTTTGTCAGCTAAAACAGCTTAAGTGACCTATGTAGGAAAGTGATAACTGTCACAAGAGACATAGCTGAGATTAGCCACCCGAGCACTTACACAGATTCTCAGGAATGTGTTATAATACATAGCCCACACTATCACATCTGTCATCCTCCTAGACCACCAAACAAAAAACTCAACTGGCCATGACCATCCAGTCTTTGTTAAGTGCCTGTCAAGTCTTTACTACATCCATTCAGGGGGCTGAACAGTTACATAGCCATGCAGACTTTAGATGAAGAGATATTTGATTTTTTTTTTTAAAGGATTTTGTTTAGACATGTTCACAGCAATACTGAGGCTACCTTGTGAGGCTACCTTTCCTACTGGAAATGATTCTTTTTTCCATCTATTTGTGGAAAAGGAACTGTTAAGCGACAATGATTCTTTGTTCTGAAAACACTTCACTCAATGTGGAATTAGAAGTGGTGTTACGTGCTTTATAACCCTGACCTGGCCAAGCAAAATAATTAAAATGTGGACTATTTGCAGTAAACCCCCCAATTCAAAAGAATGGCAAAATTTAAAAAGAAATAGAAGATAGTTCTTGCTTTTATTTGACTTATATGCACAGCCAGGACATATCATTTCCATACTGCTTTGAGATGGCACACAGCTTAGACTGATCCCCAGGCCCTTGCTCCAGCTCAGGAAAATGCCCACTTGTGTGTCAGAGCCACACTCATGCATCACACTGGCTTTAGTGAGTCAAAGATAAACCTTTGTGAGCATGGATGTCAATGCAGTGTTTAGCTACAAACTAATGTACTTCATTAGAAGTATTAATTTGATCAACGGATCATACCTGTGTTACGTGTCAAGGTGAAATGCTTAGATTTCCCTGGAGCCATGGATATAGTTTATGTAACAGCAATACAGCAATGTAAACTTACGAAACACTGTTATTCTAACAATGTAGCCCTAATCACATGTATAACATTAGGCTCTGAGAATAATACTTCTTGTCATTAGACAAAATTCTTCTGATTCTTTTCTTATCTCAGCTTGTCTCCTCTCTGCTAGAGGCATACCCAAATACTTTGTGCCACATTTTTATTTATGTTATAATTAAATCCTCTTAATAATTTCTCATAGGGAGTGTTCTTGTTCAGTTCAGTATGTACTCGGATGATTGCTCTCAGAATTAATTCAGTTGTACATTGTTACACAATTATCTAAATATTAATTATTATAGTCTCACTTCTGATATTTGTTTCATTTCTATATCTTTACTATCATTTCATTTCTAATCATTACTATATCTTCATCATTGCTCCCTGCAAGCATACAAACAGTTCCTGACAAATCACTTGCATCAACATCATCTTAACAATGCTCTTGTTTTACAAAAAAATGCACTTTAAACATAAATGCACTATAAACATATAGTTAAAAGTTAGAACCTTTGTAGCTTTTTTTTAAGAAGGAATTTCATGTCCTTTTTTTCGGTACAATTAAGCATCTGTGAAATTATCTGATTTCAGCTAAAGATATGACCAACCTATATTTAATTTTTTTTTTTAATTCCTCATAATGTCATAATCAACTACTATTAGGGAAGTGGGCTAGTGAAAAAGATTAATTCTTACTGGAGAAATTGCAAGTAGAGGTAGGTGACACTTGGGCAACTGTAAGGAGGGCTGGAGAGACAACAGCCTCCAGCAGATGTCCAGAGGGAAACACATGAGCCCAGGCAAGCCATATGTCTGTAGGCACACAGCTCCTCAGTCCACATTGATTTTGCACCTAAAACAAGCTGTAGGAAGTGATCTGCTACCTAGAGACTCTCTCCAAGTGATTTGCCAGCTTTGTGTGTGATAAACCCAGTTCTGTGATCACTTCAAATATTGAGACACTTGAATGGTGGTAAACTCAGTGCTCCTGGGATTACCTTGAAGTAGAGGCATCCGTAGGAAAATTAAAATTAAGTTATCCAATATGTTATGGGTTATCAAACTGTAGTCTGAAAAGAGGTAATGGATTTAAGAGAGGTAAAGGATTAAACTAGCTCCAAGAGGTTTAAAAAATTTATACAAGGCAAAGAAAGGGAGGATAATGTTAGAAGCAAATAATCCCCTTCTGGGGTCAAAGACTTGCTTTGCGTATCACTCTCGCTGTGGCTGCTGTGTCTCTAACAGTCAATAAAAGGAGCCAGGAAAAGTTTTTTTGCCTTGTAGACAAATCACACAACAAAAGTTCTGTCAGAAAAGCTACATTCCCTGGACTTGGGTCTCTGGTCTGGCTCTATTTAGTTTCCTAGTATTAATGTAGCCTAATAGATTTTAAAGGAAAGCATATAGGAAATAGATCAAATGATCATTTTTTCTGATGTAACATCTAAGCCTCTGAAGCTCAGCACCCTTGGGACTTCCTGAGCCAGAAGCTGTTGCTGCAATTCAATAAATGAAGATGACTCTCCTCTATGTCTTTTTCAGCTCTATTGTGTGAAAATGTGCTTCTTTTCATTTGTTTCAAGTCTGGTACCTAATAAATGTATTGGTTTCCTTCTTAACTCTGATGTCATAAAAAACACTGAATAATACTTTTCTACTCATTTTTCCATACTTTAAAAAAATTTATTTACTTTTACAGGCTTCATCATTTCCTCTTAATCTTTTTTTCCAATCTTATCTATTTAATCTCTTCTTGTATAGACACTGTTCTGTAGCACAATTTATCCTTGTCACCCTTCTCTGTTCTCTCTAATTCCATTGAAACCTTTTAGAAATGGATTACCAAGAACCCAATTTATTGTTCAGGTGTGAGTGCACAATGGATTTACACATCCATCAGAAATTTTTAATACCTCATTTTTTCCCCAATAATTCCTACTTTAATTGTCACTTTTTTCTTGCTGAAGGCTCAACAACCAAACATTTCACTGATGTTTTGAGGGACTTTTAGGTTGCTTTCAAGAGTATCAATAGCTAATTTAGAGTCCATCATTGTGTATGTACAGTGAAGGTTATTTTTTCTTAGTGCATAACTTTCCATTTAGTGACAATGATTTCATCTGTCATTTCATTGCTCAGTATCATGAGGCTGGTCTGTCACTCCTCACATCCAGATATGCTTTTACTATTCTGATTAATTCTGTATCATTACACATAAAATTACCTTTCAGCTCACTGCCTTTCCACAGCTTTTATATACCCAAATCCCAGTAGTGCTGATGGCTCTTTGCTGTGAAAAATTATGGCTCTCCCTACCCTTTGATTCCTGTCTTTCACCCTACCCTTTGATTCCTGTCTTTCACCCAGCAATTTGGAACAGGGTTTACCCCTCTACCTTATGACAACTCCATTTCATCAATACCGTTTATCACCTTTTGAAAATTCAATTTAGTACGTTTGAATCAACATTATCCAAATAATCCTTGACTTCTTCAGAGAATTGCCATAGTTTTGTGAAGTATGGCTTTCTTCTACAAAGGTTGTTCTGATTCATGGTCAATATATTTTATTTACCCTTTTATCTACTAATTAATTGTAATTATAGTTTCTCTCAATTCTGTGATATTCACATCAGTCTTACTGATCTGCTAGAGCAAGGAAGAGCCCTTTTTGACAGCTGACTGTCCATTTGACATTTTCCATTATTTCGGTGTCAAATTGCTAGGTGTCAGTCCCATGAATCCTTACCAGTTCACACTGATACAGTCCTCAGAATTTTACCTATAGAGAAAATCTGCAATATAGGCAGTATAGGCAGTTCCTTAATCTTCCCTACAATGCCAAAAAAAAAAAAAAAAATAAGAAAGAAAAATTTAGTCTCTAGGCTTGTGCTAGTCTTTCTTTATCACAGTCTTATTCACTAATGAACCCTTTCTTTGGCAGACTTCTCTGCTTCCAAAATGTTTGAAATGCTTCCTTTTCCCTCTCCTT